>PVKC010053043.1:0-10171 GCA_004027635.1 Crocidura indochinensis
GCCCTGTCAAAGCCACATCTGCTGCCTCCATCAACAAAAATCATCATTGTCCTCATGGCCCTGACTCTTCGCCCCTCTACAATTCCCTTAGAAAATGCCAATATGACAAAGTTTCAGGTATGCTGGTCTTTGGGTAGATATCACTAGGGTCTTTTTGGAGCAAGTGTGGGCACGAGCACACACACATATATATGCACACATCTTCCTTCTTCTACGAGACCTAGCAGCTTTGTACATGCACCTGGAAGTCTCATTTTCATAATGCTTTGAATTTATGGACAACTTCATTTATTTGACACCATCATTACTACAGGATAACAGAATACAGAGCTAATAAGAAGTTACTAAACCTTCTGCCATGGTATCAATGATTTTATTGGAGATACAATAATTTTCAAAAATGTGCTTGCTGCTATAAATTTTCTTAATTCTTTATTTCATTTTTACTTTCGTTCTTCTCTTCTTTTTTTCCCCTCTTTTTTAATAATTGCCTTTGAATTATCTGGAAACAAATGTATTATGTTCGAGTATGTAAATTAAGTGATGTGTTTTCTTTAAAGTAAAATATGAAAAGAAAATAATTAATATTCTACTCCTTAACATTATGTAATCTAAGCACAATTTCTTTTCTTTTCTTTTGTTCTTTTGGGTCACACCTGGCAGTGCTCAGGGGTTACTCCTGGCTCTATGCTCAGAAATCGCTCCTGGCAAGCTCAGGGGACCATATGGGATGCTGGGATTTGAACCACCATTCTTCTGCATGCAAGGCAACCACTTTACCTCCATGTTATCTTTCCAGCCCCTAAAGCACTATTTCTAATCTTTTACTCTTCTTGAGGTCTCCTTCCTAATTTACTTCTTCTTTGTACATTTCATCTTGCGCCTTTATTATTTACACCAATCTTTCTCTTTTCTAATGTGATTGAACCCCAAATTTTATTTTACTTGATTGCTTCTCTTGATGATACTATCATCCTCTCTTCTCTTAGGATACATAAAGTATTATTAGTCCTTGCCATAGTGATTAGGAAGAAAAAGGTGATATTAAGGAGATTCAGATTGGGAAAAATATCAAATTCTCATTATTTTTAGAATAAAAGATAATATACCTAGAAAACCCAGAATCCATAAAAATATTCCTAGAAACTTGTTTCTAGGATTAGTACAGTAAACTGGTAGGCTACAAAATCAGTGACAGAAATCTCTAACTTTTCTATAGTCAAACAATGTAATTAAAAAGAGAAATTTTTTAAATTCCATTCACAGTCATGATCCAGAAAAATCAAATACCTAGAAATCAACTTAACAGAACTGGTTAAACGTTTACACAGAAAAAGCATCAACCACAATAAACAAAATAAAAAGAAGAAAAGGAAACACAATCCCATTTTATGTATTTAAATTATCAAAATGACAAATGAGTTTATAGAATTATATACATTCTATACAATCCCTACTAAAATACTTATGGCACTTTTTATAGATCAAATACTGTTGTAATTTATATGAGGTAAATCCAAATAGCAAAACCAATACTAAAAAAGAAAAAAAAGAAAAAGAAAAAGAAAAGGAAGATGGGTGACTTCATTTGTCCAATTTCAAACTATACTATAAAGTTACAGGAATGATATTTAAATAAAATGAAACCAATGAAACCAGTATGATACTGGATGGACGGCAGATACACGTACAATTGACTTATACTGATGGAATAGAATTGAGTCCAGAGTCAGATCTTCAGTATTTGACAGTAAATCTTCAACAAAATGGAAAAAGTATAAAGTTGGGCAAGTAAAGCATTTTTAGCAAAACTTTAGAAAAACTGATGAGTCACCTATAATATAAAGAGCTCAAAATCTTTAAACTCAATTCAGCATAATTAAACCTTTGAATCATTACTGAATCCATAAACTATAATGAGAAAAACATAGGCATAACTCATAATTACAATGACTCTAGATGCATTTTCAATAATACAACTCAATGGCAAAGCATACAGAAACAAACAGAAACAAATATGACCACATCAAACTAATAAGAATATGCATCTCTAAAGAATAGTCTTAATAAAAACAACATTCATAGAAAGGGAGAAAATATTTGCACGCCACTCATCTGACAAAGGATTAATAATAACCAAGATGTATTTTAAAAACTGGTAGAATTTAACAAGTAAAAGAAAAAAACACACACAACAAATCTTATCAAAAAATGAGGACAGCAATGAACAGAATCATCTTCAAAGAGGACTTACTGATGGCCAAAAGATATATGAAAAGGAACACTGAATCACCATCAGAGAAATGCAAATAAAAATGATCTCACACCGGTACGATTGCTTCCCATTACAAAGAACAAAATCAACTGGTTTGGAACTCTCATTCACTGCTGGTGAGAATAACAGCTGATCCAGCATTTTTAGAAAATAACATGAACACTTCCCCAAAAAACTAGGAATTGAGCTTCCATATATATGAACAAGCAATTTCACTTCTAAGTAACAATTCCAAGAGTCTGAATACCTTTTCATAAAACAATTTTTGTGCTACCATGTTAATCGCAGCAATATTCACAATAGCCAAAAATCTTAAAACACCCCAAGTGTCTAAGAACAGAAAGAAGACTGGAGAATAAAATTACAGTACATATGCATAATGAACAATGGAATAATAGTCAGAAGAAACAGAAAAAACGAGCCAGAGCAATAGCACAGCATAGGGTGTTTGCCGTACACGTGGCCAACCAGGGTTCCATCCCTAGCATTCTATATAGTCCCCTGAGCTTGCCAGGAGTAATTTCTGAGTGTAGAGCCAGGAGTAACCCTTAAGTGCCTGCCAGGTGTGGTCCAAAAACAAGCAAACAGACACAAGAAAAAAAAAAAAAAAGGTAAAATCATGTGATTTGCAGTTCGTGTGAAAAAGCTGTGTGAAGTTAGTCAGAAAGAGAGGGACATATACAGACAACTCTTACTCAAATGTGCACAATAAAAAATTATAGGAGAATTTAGGAGCCGGGTGGTGGCACTGGAGGTAAGGTGCCTACCTTGACTGCGCTTGCCTAGGACAGACCACGGTTCGATCCCCCGTTCCCATATGGTCCCCCAAGCCAGGAGCGACTTCTGAGCGCATATCCAGGAGTAACCCCTGAATGTCAACCGGGTGTGGCACAAAAACCAAAAAAAAAAAAATTATAGGAGAATGTAAAATGCTCAAATAGTAGGTCAGAGAGATAGCATAGCAGTAAGGTGTTTCCCTTGCATTCAGCAGACCCAGAACTGACCCGGGTTCGAATCCCAGCACCCCAAATGGTCCCCTGAGCCTGCCAGGAACAATTTCTGAACACAGAGCAAGAAGTAACCCTGGAGCAACAATGCTGGGTGTGACCCAAAAAAACAAAACAAAACAAAACAAAACAAAACAAAACGAAAAAAAGCTCTAAGACAAGAGCAACTAAGAACTAGCCTTTCTTGATATGCACATTGTGGGTGAATAGGACATGGGGAAAGACTCAGGGGAGTAGAAAACAAGAACAATGATGGAGGAAAGTAGACAATCTGGTGGAGGGGACAGTGCTAAAATGTTTAAGAATGAAATCCTGCTATTAACAGTATGGTAAATCCTGATCTTTTATTTTAAAAATAAATCAAATAAAAACTATAATAACCAAAGTGTGTTATTTGGCAAAATGAGAAACATACAGTATAATCAACTAAAACTTTTCCACAAATAAACCTTTACATCTATTAATATGGTAATATATTACTACAGTAACTGGAAAGGACCAGTTTTTCAACAAACTGCCATGGAAAACTGAATAAAGCAGAGGAATAAGAATAAAGAATTATCTTACACTATAAATGTTAATTCAAATATACTTAAGATTTAAATATAAGCTGCAATAACACTTTATGAAACACAAATTAAAACTTCATATTAAATTTGATAATATTTTTTAAGATATAATACAAATGCAACAAAAGAAAATAAATGTAAGTGAGGTTCAGGAAGATAACTCAAGTGGTAGAGCACACACCAGAAGATAGTGCACTTGCCTTGCAATCAGTCATCCTAGGTTTGCTCCTCAGTGCCCCAAATGGTGCCCTGGGCACTAATAGGAGTGATTCCCAAATGCAGAATCAAAAGTAATCCCAAAACAAAAACCAAACAAAAAATGTGATAGATTTGGAGAGCTAACATACCATATGGTCCATTAAGCACCACCAAAAGTAATTCCTGAGCAGAGCTAGGAATAACCCCTGAGCACTGATGGTGTGGCCCAACAACAACAATAACAATTATTATTAATCTTAGTAACCAGCAGAAATGAAGTTATTTTTCAAATCTTCACTTTAGAGAATGATAAATTTATAATACAAGTGTCCTTTAGCATCTCATTTTGGGAAACAAAAAATACAAAAGAGCATATAATAAGAACTATATTTAAATTTTCTATCTGGACAAACATCAGGACTAATTTCTCTTTTACACAATTTAGATCCATAAACTCTACAATCATTTAACCATTTACCTCTGTAAGTTCCTCTTACTACCCTTCCCCCAACTTTTTTCAAATCATATTTTTTCACAATTCTGATCACAAAGAATATATACTGATCACTGACTTATACGTATATCAAGAAGTAAAATATGCCACTTTTTGTGCTATTAATACCTATTAAATATCTAAATCAATCTCTCTATAAGATGAATATACTGGCTGAGTGGGACAAGGTAAGAATGGTGAATGAAAGAAATAATTTTGCCATCAGCTCAGTTAAGCTCCATTATGAATCTTAGCTCTCTACTGATGACATTAAGTATTGTGGTGGTCAATTTTATATGTCAACATTGTTGGGATATCAGCTGCCAAAATATTTGGACCTACATGAATGAGATCAATAAAAGATGAAAAAGCGGGGCTGGAGCAGTGGCACAGCGCATAAGGTGTCTGCCTTGTACAATCTAGCCTAAGACAGACCACAGGGCTATCTTGGTTCGATCCCTGGCATCCATTATGGTCCCTTGACCCAGGAGCAATTTCTGAGCACATAGCCAGGAGTAATCCCTAAGCATTATAAAGTGTGGCCCCAAAAAGCAAAAGAAAAAATAAATGAATAGAAGCATAAAAGACTAAGTCTCAAGGTGATAAAATGAACAACATACTAGAAACTTAAAATTGAAGGCAGAATATTTGAAATTATGGTACTATTCTATCAAACAGAAAATCAAGCACTGAATTGAGGCAATGGAGAAATTCTTCAAAGACCTCATATGCTTTAATGTTATTTGCAAGCTTATATTTGTTTTTACATTTTTAATGGCTAACAAGAAAACACAACAGTAATATATAAGTACAGAATAAAAAGTATAGTATAAAAGTATGATTTATGATATGAGAAAACATCAAATTGAGAGGCCTTAGTGGTGGCACATCAGTAAGGTGTTTACCTTGCATGCGTCAGACCTTAGACATAATGTGGGTTCGATCCCCTGGTGTCCCACATGGTCCCCAAGCCAGGAGCGATTACTGAGTGCACAGCCAGGAGTAACCCCTGAGCATCACCGGGTGTGGCCAAAAATCAAAACAAAACAAAAAAACAATCCATCAAATTCAAATATCAGTGTGTGTGTGTGTGTGTGTGTGTGTGTGTGTGTGTGTATATAAATAGAGAGAGAGAGCATGATTAATACACAAGTGATTCCCATCTGTCTCTAGTGTCATGGTGAAGAAGTTTTACAAAGTCATATGAGGTGCAATTTGTCTCTTGCTCAGAAAGGTTCATTCTGTATTCAGGGATCATTTCTAGCAAGTTGAGGAGGATCATATAGGATGCTATGGATCAAACTCAGGTCAGCTGTCTGCAAGGCAAGAGTCTTAATCACTGGAATCTTTCTGGTACCCTAAACTGCAATTTCTTTTTTCTTGGTGTTTTATTTTTGTTTTTTGAGGGCCATGCCTGGTAGCTCTCAAGGGTTACTCCTGGCTCTGTGCTCAGAAAACACTGCCGGTAGGCCGAGTGGACCATATGGAATGCAGAGAATCAAACTTAGGTTGGTTGTTTGCAAGGCAAGCGCCCTACCTGCTTGCTGTGCTATTGCCCCAGCCCCTAAGCTACAAATTCTAAGATATTTATTATTTGGTCTCTGAAAATGTATGCAGACCACTGGCAAAGCACACATAAAGAAGAGTTTTGGGGAAATGGGGCTTTTTTTCTTTTGCTTCCAAAATGATTGTGGACTAAAGAAACACTTAAGGAAAACAGCTTTCTATAAAAAGATATAACTAGGTACCTGAAAGGAATTTAGTCCTCCAAATAGACCTATGTTCCTCACTTGTTTTGAGGCAAATCCGCTAATATTTAGGGGGTCCTCTGGCTCTGCACTCAGAAATAATCCTGGCAGTACTGGGGAAACCATACAGGATTCTTGGAATCAAACCCAGGTTAGCTGGGTATAAATAAGGTAAGCATCCTAACTGCTGCATTATGTCTCTAGTTCCTATGCTTATTTGATTATCAAAGAAAGGCCCAACATATCTGTTTGCTCCCTGTTTGTCCATTCTGAAGCAAAGCACAAAAATAAAAATGCTCTGTCTGAAGAAACCCTTATTCATATAAGCTCCATTTAGGGTAAAGTTTTGATGGAGAAAGAAGTGAAAGAAAACCCCACTCCATTTATCCATAAAATTCAAGAGATCATATTTCACCATGAATTGACAATTATGAATCCCAAACATTTAAGAAATCCACAAGAATGATTAAGAAAGCTAAGGGAGAACTCAATGGTAGAGTGCCTGCTTGCATATACACAGCTACGAGCTTGACTACTGGCGATGCCCCATATGTACTAAACACAATCCCAATGGCACTACTGTTTGAAGTCTCAATGAAATAAGAGTTCTCTGGTACACTCCAACCAGTGTGTCCTAGGAGAGCCATTAAAGTGAGAGAACCCAGATAAGACACCGCAATCAAGTGCAAAAGAACATCAACCAGGCATGCATGCACAATCATTGTGTGCAACATCTTGTCACCACAACGATAGCAATAAAAAGGAATGGGTTTCAAAAAGGAATAAAAATGAGGTCTTATGATAAAAGGCAGAAGAGAATTCTAGAGAAATTAAAAGGATAATAATTCTATGTAATATTTTTTGAGAAATTGGATACAATCATGCTCTATGATGAAATTAAAATGATAGATTTAAGAAACTGTACAGGACCTGAGCAATGACAGAGGTAAAGGCACTTACCTTGTGACTGTCAAACATTGGTAGAAAAATATTCCCAGAGCACCACCATGAATAATCCCTGAGCAGACTCAGAAGAATAGTACTTATTTTTAACTAAGGATAAGCCTATGCAGATACACCATAATTACCTTAGGGTGTATTTTTGCACTATACAATCTAGGAATGTGAGTGAAGACTATTACACAAATGATCATTAAATACCATACATACTATTCTCACTGAAATTCACTCCCCTGTCAGTTATCTTTTGCTCCATTCAACCTTAACCCCAGTCACTAATCTTTTTACTGTCTCATAGCTTTTCCTTCTCTACATAATATCCTTGGAATCGGTACATAACCTTTCAGGGATTGACTCCTTTCACTTATAAATTTGCATTTAATATTATTTCATGTCTTTCACAGTTTGAAAGTTCTTTCTTAGTACTGATCTTTTTTGCACCACTGTCTGAAAACACTATTCTTCTAATGAAGAATATGTTATATTTTAAACACCAATGTGAAGAATTTATAGGGATAAGTTTTTAACTCCTTTGGCTAAGTGACAAAAAGTATCACTGCTGGTTTCTGTTGCGACCCATCCTTACCAGCATTTAGTGTTACTGGTGTTTCTGACTTTGGCTGTTCCGACAGATGTGGGATCATGTCTTCTTGCTATAACTTCATTTCTCTGATGAAACAAGTGATTATTTGCCTGTTATCTGTATATTTACCTATAACTATAGTTTCATATTGTTAATCAATATGTTAATCAGTGTTAGAGAGTTCAGAAACTCTAACATAAAATTATTTTGTATCTATTAATACAATGTATATGTTGAATAACAGTTCTTTATCAGCAACTATTTTGTTTACTTTGTGTCTGGTCTTTTTTTTTTTTTGGTTTTAGGGTCACACCAAGTGACTGCTCAGGGGTTGCTCTTGGCCATGCACTCAGAAATCGCTCCTGGTTTGGGGGACCATATGGGACACCGGAGGATCAAACTACGGTCCATCCTAGGTTAGCGCTTGCAAGGCAAACAAGCTCCCTACTGCTTCCTACTGCTTGTGCTACTGCTCTAGCCCTAAGGTCTTCTCATTCTTGACTGTCTTTCATACATCCTAAGTTTTTTAATTTTAATGAAGTATAGCAACATTTAAATATTATTTTCACAGATCATGCATTTCTTACAATATCTTAAAACAATTACCATACCAAAAGTTCTCTACATCTTCTCCTGTTACATTTTGGCAGTGTAGTATTGTGTTTCAAATTTAGGTGGTTCATTTTGAGCTAATCTTTGTGGCAGATATAAGGCTATGTACATTCATTAAAAGAAACTTCACACCACGTATTCTTATCACTTATCAGTCAATAGTCAATTACATTTATAAGCATAAATTTCTGAGTTCTCTTTTCCAATCCACTAACTCATACATTATCTTTAATATTGTTGCTTTATATTAAGTCTTGAAGTCAGGTAGCCATCATTCTTCCATTTATGTTACTCTGTTCCTCTACTTCAATATTTTATTGACAACTGAGTGCTTTTGATCTCCATCTAACTTTATCATCAGTTTGTCACTATCCATTAGAAACAGAACTTGCTGAAGGATTAGTATGTAACTCAAATGTAAAGAATTTCTTTAGCATGTTTGAGGCACTGGGTTTGAGCTCCATTAAGCCCTAGAAAAACACATACACACATGCATGCATGCATAATACACTATAACTATGACAGGGTTTATATTGAGTTAATTTGGGGAAACTATTATCTGAAAGATAATAATTGCTCCTACGCACAAAAATGGAATATTTCTCCATTTACAAAGTTCATAGATTTCCACATATAAATTTTGTATACATAAATTTTTAGATTAAGTATTTCACTTTATGTATATTTAGCTAAATTTGATGTGCTTATGATTTCTAATTTTACTCATTCACTGTTGCTATTTATGAGCTTATTAAATTTTGATGGCAAGTTTAATCGGCAAACTTTTGGAGGAAGGAAACATGGTAAGGATTGGAATGTGAATAAAATACTTGAGTAAAGAGAGCATACAATTTTAGAGTGATGTAGTAATGAGAGGTAGAAGAAATAAAATGAAAGTCCTTAAGAAGGTTTTTTTTAAAATTTTGGTTCTTGATTTAGGGAACATACCCGGCAGCACTCAGGGGTTGGTTATTCCTGACTCTGTACTCAGAAATCATTCCTTACAGGCTCAGGGCACCATATGGAATGCTGAGGAGAGAACCCAGGTCAGCCATAGCAAGGCAAACGCGCTCCCCTGCTGTGCTACTGCTCTAGCCCAACAGTTTTGTTTCTAATATCATATGTTCAGACTTCTATTTTTAAAGAATCACAAAGATATTTTAGTAAATAATATACTAAAGGAAAATCATCTATGAGCGTATGTAAGAGATAGTACAGCAGGTAGGGGCTTTCTTTGCATGCAACAGACCTCAGCACCATTTATAATCCCCAGAATACAGCCAGGAGTAATCTAAGAGCAGAGACGGGTGTAAGCACCAAAACAAAACAAAATAAACAAACAAAAGGGGCTAAACACCACTGAATGAACTAGAGACCTAATACAAAGTAAATATCAGGAGCTAGAACAATAGCATAGGGTTGAGAAGGGGACGCCTTCCATATGGCCAACCTACATTTGAGTTTGATCCCCAGCATCCCATATGCTTCCCAAGCATGCCAGGAGTAATTTCTGAGCAGACACAGGACTAACTCCTGAGAACTGCTGGGTGTGGTTCCCAAAACAAAAACAAACAAAGGAAGTAAATAGATTCAACAGACTTATAGAGATTAAGGAGCTTGTCTTGCATACAGCCAACCCCAGTGTGACCAGTCCAATACCTGTCACTGAAAATGCTTTCCTTAACACCTATAGGTTTGTAGTCCAAAAATAAGAATTGTAAAAATA
>PVKC010053044.1:0-10046 GCA_004027635.1 Crocidura indochinensis
ATTTTATTATCCATTTAACCACTGGTGGACACATGGATTGCTTCAATCTCCTGGCTATTGTGAATTAAACCGCCAATGACATCTCTCTGATGTCTTTTTGCTTCTTCTGGATGTGTAGCCAGAAGTCAACATCTGCCCTCTTCTCTCCAAGATGTTTATTTTCTTACCCTATCATGCCCACATCCCTTCTTAAATGCGACTTTCTTACTTTCCAAGGGAAATGGCCTGCGTTTGCTTGAGATCCGTACTTTGTTCTTTTCACTCTGGAGAAGTGTTCTTTCTTAAACAAGTATCCTATTATTTTTTAAACTCTTCCCTTATTTCCCAAATAAACTGGCTTTATTTTGTTCTTCATCCCCTCCTGAAATTTACATGAAATTTTTGTTCCTTGCCCTAGTCTGCTTCCAAGGCTCCCTGAGAAATCGGTGGACAGGGATCATCTCCCATGCCAGGCAGAAAAAGTGAACCCAGAAGTAGTTTGATGACTGACTCTTGGAGCCATGAGACAGCAGGTCTGTACAATCCAGGAGCTCCGTGCTGATGCTTATCAGTAATGTATTTCCCTGGGATCTTCTCTGCGTGATCAAGGAGGAGAAAAAGGGGAGAGGATGGGAAGGATATGGGGACATGGGTGGCCGGAAACATGCAATAGTAAAGGGATGATGGGTGATGAACATTGTATGACTGAAACTCAATTATGAATTACTTTGTAACTGTGCATCTTATAGTGATTCAATTAAAAAATGACTTTACTAAAAAAAAAAAAAAGAGAGAGAAGGTGCTGGAGAAAAGGCATAGCAGTAAGGCATTTGCCTTGCATGCGGTCGACCGGATGGACCTGGGTTTGATCCCTAGCATCCCATAAGGTCCCCCGAGCCTGACAAGAGCCACTTCTGAGCACAGAGCCAGGAGTGACTGCTGAGTAACTCAGGGTGTGGCCCAAAATACCAAAAAATAAATGCAATACAATAAAATAAAAAAGAGGAAACAATAAAGAAAAGCACTAAACTCACTTTTCAAAGCTACCACTTGAAATTGAATTGATGCATCCCAGAGTATCAATTATATAACATAAATGTTATCAATAATAGCGATGCTGCTCAGAATGATAAATGTAAACAGTGTATGCAGCACTGTGGCATGCAGCAAAACCAAAGTGACAAAAATGAGAGACTCAAAGGGTAAAAAACAGCATTATTTAAGCAGTAAAGTTTTAACAGGATGACGCCACAGTTCAAAGTTGTTGAACTTTCCACTTCTTTTATATTATTAAAATACCAATGTGTGGGAAAGTGGTGGGACCCCCTTTTCATTTTGTTCCCATCAAAGATACCTCCATTGAATACCACACTCCAAAGACATCTAAAAATATCCAGGAATCTAATCTTCGTCAAACACACGCTTCTTTAACTGGAACAAGCTCAAGGAAACAATCCATCACAAAAGGTAGAGGAAAGAAACAACGAAAATAGCCCATTTCCTTTCCCTGGGAACTGTCACTATTGACGCCCCGTTATCTCTGCCCAAGGAAGTCCCTTGGCAAAGCTGGTTGTTTTCATAGGCCCTGCTGAGGGATCCCACAGGCTCACGGGGAGGTTTGTTTTGGCTAAAGAAATCCGCTTCCTCTGAACATAATGAAGTTCTTCTCATCTTCCCATGTCCAGGAAAAAGGAAACATCCTAGCCCCAGACATGTGTTCTCAGTGTTTCCACTTCCAAAATTTGGTAAGATTGTCCTGGTATATTTTTGTGTGTGTTTTTCCATATCTTAAGATATAAACAAAACTAGATTAACTTGGTTAATTTTAAACAAAAGAAAACATTAGTTATTGAGTCTTCCACTACTTATGTTTCTTTATCAAATGGGAAGATGTATTTTATATGTGAAACAGAGATGTATCTTATATTCAAGAGGCAACGACACAATTCTTATTTAAAATGCAGACAAAGGCATTTTGGCTAGGTTCAAAGAACTTTGTCCAGTTTTTTTCCTTTGTCCCTGTCAAGAGTTTTGAAGTCCCAAAACATATTGTAAAAGCAGATAAGTAGATTTTTGGAAACTATGAAAAGCCAAGGACATAAAAGGCACCAGAAGAGGCAAATCTTGCGTCGGAGTTTCACTGGTAAATAGATTTACAGGGATTTTGACCAGGCCTGCAGCAATGTCTTGACATTTTATTTCTTTCAAAATGAGTTTTATTTGGGTTTTAGACTCATCAAGCTTGGATCTTTAGCACTGGCAAGTCAGAATAGCTGCCCTTAGGTAGCAGTTTCACCTAGAGAATATTACACAGACAATAGCATAGCATTCCTCTTTCTAGCTTGCCAGTGTTGCTTAATTTCCTAGACTAAGGTCAATATGGAGGTGACCAGATTCTTTTTCTGTCGGATGTTTCAACTGCACTGTTGAAATCAACTTCCAGACAAGCCAAAGGGCTGTTGAAAAAGAGCATCATGAGCTTGGAACACTTAGATACTCTTGTATTGAGAAATAAAGAGAGTACTGTGTATAAATCAAAAATGAAAACATACAAGATTGTTAGAAGCTGGAGTGATAGCACAGCAAGAAGGAGGCTTGCCAGCCAGATTTGACCCCTGGCCTGCAGTATAGTCCTCCCACCCCAGCTGGTCTGGGCTCAGGATTTACTTTGATGGTAGCTCATGCGCCTTGAATGTGTGAGACCCTGGGTTTCATTGTTGGCGCAGCAACAATAAAAAGAAATCATTCAACATCAATAGAATCAAGAGACCCAAACTACGAGAAGCTATCCACAAAATGGACCTGTTACACTAGAAGTTCTGGGGGCTAAGAGTGGAGGTCTGGGATGCATGCTGGGAACTATGGTGGAGGGAGGTCAACACTGGTGGTGGGAATGGTCCTAGTTCACTGTCACTATGTGCTTGAAATACAATTGTGAAAGACTTGGAATTCACATTGGTCTCAAAAATGTTATATATATAAAAAAGGAATCAACTATCCCATATTCCCCATATCAACTTGTTTTACTGAAAAACAAAATCACTATAAATGACAAAGGAGGGATATAGCTCTAAGGACTAGAGTGCTTGCTTTGTTAGACTCCTGGGCTCTAATCCTGGCACCTCATCTTCCCCCATTACCATCAGGAGTGACTCCTGAGCATTATGGACAGCTGGCGTAATCCTGAAGAACACAGCCAGATGTGGTGGCTCAGAAATCAAAGCAAAATAAATAAATAAAATCTGTGAAGATTTGCAAAATCTTGAAAATTCAAAAATTTTTCTTAGATCTTTGAGATGGCTTCTCTAGTGGTTCACCTGCACTTCTGTCTAGGAGTAAAGTGAGCTCTCCCATCTGCAGCATTCTGCTTGATAACCTGCACTTCAAATGAGGTGCAGAAGCCACCATCCTGCATTGCCTGTGCAGAGTCTGCAGCTCGGGCACTCCAGCCTGCACATTTCCCATTTGGCGCCCTGGCACTCTGCCAGCCAGAGATCACATGATCCCTTTTGATCCCAATCAGCACCAAAGCAGAAGAATGCCTGCTGCAAAGACTGCTGCTAATTGCTACAGCTCTGGAACTTCTCACTTCTAGGTGTCAAGCTTCTAGGGATATAATGGAGAAAATCACAGAACCTATTTCCTTGGGCTTTTAGAAAGATGACATTCCTATGAAATCATGCATATAAATTCTTAAAAGAGTAGGTGAAGCACAGTAAGTACTAACCCTTGCGAGATCCTTATCTGCTTTGATGTTGACTTTGGAATCCTGAGCTGAACTGAAGGAAGTTTGCTCTCTGCCCAGCAGCCAGAGAGAGACTTCGCTGGTTAGCAGAAAAACTGTTCTGTGTGATTAATCTGTACTAGGGCTTTCACCACTCCACCCCAAATGACATGACAGTTAAAGTGTTACCAGCTGGGAAGGGTAATAGTTTTCTGCAACTAACATTTTTTCCCCCAAGGTTTATGTGTTAACTATGGAAGAAAAAAAATTGAAGTGAGCCAACCATTCCATCTAGTCCATGACTCCAATTAAAACTGACAGTTTCCTTAGGATGAGGATTAGGATAGAATAATAAAAAAACAATGTCATAAGCAGAAGGTACCCATGGGACTGTCAGAGATTTGCCTTGGACACATATACAGTAATCTACCAGAAATTTGGGAACATTAAATTGTTTCAATTAAACTCTGAAAATTTTAAATTATTGAAGAATATAGTCTCCCTGGAATTCCTATGGCCAAAAAATTTGCTTTGTACAAAACCAGACACTTCTCTTTGTCATGGGATGAATTTTATGAACTTTACTTCCCTCACACCAATCCATAGGCTAAAGCCATAATTTCTCCTCCCTTAGAAGGTGATGTCATTAGATACAGGGATTTTTACAGATGTGAGTAAGTTAAAGTGATGACCTATTAGTGGGCCCTTGTCTGAGGAGATTGCAGAAAAGTGGCTTCTTCAGGGAGGGGAAGGAACCACAGAGAAGCAGTGGCCAGGTCCAGAGGAGATGCTAAGAGGTATTGACAACTCAAGAGAAAAATCCTCCACAGAAAACCAACTTGATTATCATTTTATCTGGGACTTCCAGAGTCCAGGATGTGGACACTTTATTTCTTTGGACCCCCCCACCCACACACACACACACATACACACAGCCTGAAGTAGCCTGTTAAGAATACCTAGCAAATGAATTCCCATGAGTAAGGGATAAACTTACATTGGAATCTTTTTTCATCTGGTGATTGTGAGTGTCTGTAGAGTCTTTCATACTGACACACTGCTGGGAATGGTGCTTTACCCAGAATTGCAGTCTGGGTAAATGTATTTACTTGGCTTAGATGATAGAGAGTATGCTAAATAAAAATTAAAAATATTTTTTATTTTCATATTTGGAGAGATTCTTCAGTGGGTGCTTTGGTGGAAATAGATAAATTTGCACTCTATAAATAATTGCAAGTTGCAATGAACTGTAAACTGTGAACAGTGTTCTAAATTTATATCCTAAAATAAATAGCTCCTGCTTCATCCTTTGAGGAACCATGACTGCCCTTGTGAGGAGATAAGGGAGTGATCAGTTCTGGATGGGATTTCTTCCTCTTCCATCTTCCAGGCTTCAGGGCCCCTCTCCCCTTGCCGAGTTAGGTAAAGCAATAGTCCTAAATGTGTTTCATTTCAGCAGATAGCTATATCACTTACTGCTGAGTGTTTTCTCATTTGCAAATGAGGTCTTCATGACCTGACCCCAAGGAGACTAGATTTTCCATCATGCATATAGAGTCCTCTCCTGGGGCTGCTCTTGTCTCAATATGGGTCCATATTCACAGAGTTAATAGGGAATATGGACAGATGCCCAGGGTAGAATCCCTTTGTTTACAGTCTCATGCTTGGTTTTCTCCTCTGAAAAATGGGACCAACCCAAGAGGCATTTTTCTGGTGCACGATGTGCAATTGGAGAGTGATACTTCCAGGGGAGAGATTACTGCTGATCCCCAGAGTTCGTTCTTACCATCTATTTAAGTATAAACTGCAGCATAAAATGGAGATAAAATCCAGTCAAAGCTTGAGGCAAAGAGACCAGCAGTCGAGATACAGGTTCTGTGCCTTCACCTGGGTTCTTTATTATCAAGTAGATGATGATATTTAAAAAAGTTACTGTATTTTTCGCTCTTTAAGATGTACCTGACCATAAGACGCACATTGGGTTTTTAGAAGAGGAAAACAAATAAAAAAATATTCTAAAGCAAATGATGTAACACAAGATACCATTAGGAGAATGTGGCTGAGAACAGCCAGCCTGAAAAGCTGAAGTATATTTACAGTACACCAGTCCTCAGCTGGTTAAACACATTTACCACATTTTACAAAAAAAAAGGAAAAATGTTTTAAATACTTTTTTTGTTAATATAAAAAAAAATCACAGCAGTGATCAAATAGTCCTAAACGAAAGTGATGGTGAAAGTGTGTTAACCTATGTGGTATGTATGCAAGAAAGGGCGCATTACACTGCAGATGGCATGTGGTTAGTGCCTGTTCTCCTTCCCTACACTCGGGCTTCAGCTCCAGGCATTATTTGCCCCATAAGACGCACAGACATTTCCCCCATCTTTTGTGGGGGGAAAGTGCATCTTTTGGTACAGAAAACACGTTAGTTCTTTTATTGTTGCAAACAATTATGATTTTTAAGATCTAGACTCCAGAATAGACATGTTTTCTGAATATCAGCACCTTCTCCCACATTCTCTGAGCATTCTGCTCATGAATTCATGCCTGAGAGTGGGGTATCCTTTATTTGAGGGGATTAGGAAGATGGTGTCAGTGTAGTTGATCCTGTCAACCTATCAAAGACTGAAACCTTTGATGGTAAATTCACAATGATTGATACTACCTTGGGGCAACATTTTGATGGTTTAAGGCAGCTGAATTTGCATTTTAAAAGTGATTGCAAATGAGTCAGTGATGAAAGTTTACTAAGCAACAACCATGTGCTCTAATTTTAGCTACGTTACCAACAAGTTGACTAAATAGCTGGTCATTAATTAATCCAAGCAATATACACCTGCTGTTAGGCTGATAGCAAGTACAAATCCATTTTATTTTCAGCAAAAGTCATTGGAAAAATATTTTTATTTGACTTTCTTTCTTCCTATATCATTTTAGTTATAGCACTCATTATGTTTAATATAAAATTCCAACATGACAAACACTTTTCTACATTTTCTCAAGTTGATTGCATTGGAACCGAAGTGATTAGTGCTATTGGTCATTAAAGCAAAAGATTATGAAGATTTATGTTCTGATCACATATTAATATAATCTAAAATGATTTTTCTATGAAAAATGTTTTAAGTATTGAATATTATTTGCTGAATGCTGCTATACCCAAGGCCCTGAATTTGAAATAATGAATTGATGGTTAGTACTTTGATATCTTAGTGCCACTATATTAAAAAGCCAGAATTAATATAACTTGAGTCATTGGATAAAATCTGTACACATTGGAAATTTAAAGTAAACCAGTCCTTGAAGTTCTGTTTCCTGGGTCTTTAAGACTCTTTGATAGTCATTACTACCATAAAAAATATCATGAACCTTCACCAATAGGACTCCAAAGATATATTTCCTTAAGGGAGGAAAAGAGGTAGCAGGTATGGACTGAACGCTGTACCTTGTCATTTAATACATACATCACAACCCAACTCAGATTTCTCATCTGTTAAATGGATATGAATTTTTAGTGCTGGCAGGGATGTGGAGAGAAAGGAACTCTTATCCTCTGCTGGTGGGAATGCCATCTAGTCCAACCTAGTGAAACCTTCTCACATTTAATTAGAATTCTGAGTGGCCCATCAGGGCAAGAACAGCCTACAGAGTGACAATTCTCAAAGTGGGTCTCACCACTGGGGAATCTGTTAAAATTCAGATTGTCATGGGGCCGGAGAGAATGCACAGCGGTAGGGTGTTGACCTTGCATGCAGCCGATCCAGGACAAACAGTGGTTCGAATCCCGGCCCCCGTTCCTGCCAGGAGCAATTTACACAGTTATAACTAAAGTCAAGGAAGAGATGCAGCTCTCTCTCAGTCTGAAGGATGCCACTTGATCTACCTTATCAATCTCTCTGCTTATAGGTTTTCTTTGAAAGTTAAAAAAAAAGGGAGCCGGGAGGTGGCGCAGGAGGTAAGGTGCCTGCTGCCTTGCCTGCACTAGCCTAGGACGGACCACGGTGCGATCCCCTGGGTTCCATATGGTCCCCCGTGCCTGCCAGGAGCGACTTCTGAGTGCATAGCCAGGAGTAACCCCTGAGCGTCACTGGGTGTGGCAAAAAAAAAAGTTAAAAAAAAACTTTGTGGTGCTAAATATCACGTATTCAAAGCAAGTGCTCTATTGTTAAAGAGTCTGGGGTCACTTTTTGGTTTGGAGGTCATACCCGGTGATGTTTAGGGATTACTCCTGGCTTTGTACTCAGGAATCAATCACTCCTGTCAGTGCTTGGTAGATCATATGGAATGCCAGGAACCAAACCTGGGTTGGCTGTTTCTCTGGTTCCTAAAGTTATTTTAGGAATTACATATACTAATGACACAATTATGAGTATACAATCAGGGTAGAAATACTGATACGGAGATCATAGCTGGAGAGAATGGACTCTGTTTAAGACCTCTCAGAGGTCTAAACTTTTAATGCTTAGTTAATAGGGGGGAAAAAAAAGGCTTTTATAATATGAAAATTTATGGCTCCAGGAGAGGACTTTCTGAGTCAAAGTTCTGCCTAACAAATGTGAAGCCATAAACCATAAAATTGACCCCTGATGTAGCCCCCACAATCAGAGCAGAGTTGCTACTGCTGTACCATTTTGGTCTTCCTCTTTCAGCTCACCCTAATTTTACACCAGAGCATACAGTCTCTGGCACAAAACTAGGTGTATAATAGTACAACAAAGTGTGTGTCCTTTGGTAAAAAGATGTTCAGAGTTACTCCTGCATTTACAACTAAATTATGAGGGTGACCTCAGGTAAACATCACACCCAAGTATGCATAACAACGCATCATAGACACAAAGCAAAGGAATGGGAGACACCATTCGAAAAACCCAAACATTCTCATAATTTTTATTTTTTTTTTATTAACAACCGACCATGATCAGGAGTTGTTCCTTGCTCTGTAGTCAGGAATCACTCCTAGCAGTGCTCTGGGAACTATACGGGATGCCAGGGATAGAACCCGGGTTTTCCATGAGTAAGACAACCACCTTACCTGCTGTACTGTCTCACCAGCCCCCATTCTCATTTTCTTATCAAGTACTTATATCCTTGAATGAATCTTTCTGTTTTATTGAGAAACTTGGTGTTAGCAACGGTTGCATATAAATAAAACTTTTGCAAACATCTTATCTTTCTATGGAAGGAAGTTCAATAAGAAGGAATTGACGTTTTTCCTGTGACTACAACACATTTTTTAAGTTCCTTTCCCAGAAATTAGCAAATAACAAAATACCTTTCATTAAAAAAAAATAAAACACATGCTCATAGCAAATGCTTGAATCTAATCCATATGCTTAGAAAAAGAGATGATTTCTTAAGCCAATTTTGATACTGTTGTAGCGCCAAATCAAACAGATTTAAGTAAAATGTTTTTACTTACTCAGAGGGAAATGTTCATTCTAAAGGGTATAGCAGATTTTTTATTTCTTTATTCCCAATTCCCAATTCTCTGCTTTTTGTACCTATTTCCTCTCTTGACTTTATCCACTGTTGGACATATACATTGAATTCGTGAAAGTATGTTTAGAGATTTGAAAGTGCGCATGAAGTTTAGTATCTTTCGTATATAGCAGTCTATAAAATGATTTTTAATGAATAACATGATATTGAAACCCATTATTCTTATCAGAAGAGATACCCCTTAAAGACAAAAGCAAAAATCACCCCAGACATGGGCAGTTGAAGAGTGCCAAACACTATAAATATGATGTGTGGTATGATAAAGTTTAAAATGTAAAGCCAAGTATAATTAAAAGGTTCATTGCAGGTAATTATTGGAAGTAGCAAGAATAACGTGCAGTTGTACAAACTTATGACAAAAATGATACACAACCATGGTCTTATGCTCCTTCATATGAAATATTCTTAAAAGATTATTAAAAAATAAAATGAAGGCCCGGAGAGATAGCACAGTGGCGTTTGCCTTGCAAGCAGCTGATCCAGGATCAAAGGTGGTTGGTTCGAATCCCGGTGTCCCCAGCAAAAGCAGTCTTGAGAGGAAAATTTATTGCTTTACAAGCACACATCAGGAAGGAAGAAGGGGCTTACCTGAATACCCTAATGACACAGCTCAAAAAGTTAGAAAATGACCAACAAAAGGAATCCAAAATAGGGAGACAGAAGGAAATTACAAAGCTGAA
Organism: Crocidura indochinensis; assembly: GCA_004027635.1. Taxonomy (NCBI): domain Eukaryota; kingdom Metazoa; phylum Chordata; class Mammalia; order Eulipotyphla; family Soricidae; genus Crocidura; species Crocidura indochinensis. The sequence goes on from PVKC010053044.1 coordinate 9,883, forward strand.
AGCAGAACTCAATGAAGTGGAAAACCGAAAATCTATCCAAAAGATTAACGAAAGCAGAAGTTGGTTCTTTGAAAAAATAAATAAGATTGATAGGCCATTGGCAAAACTCACAAAGAAAAAGAGAGAGAGAAATCTGATAACAAGTATTAGAAATGAAAAGGGGG
>PVKC010053045.1:0-10188 GCA_004027635.1 Crocidura indochinensis
CGGCTGAGGCAGACCGTGGAAGCCACACACAGGATGAACCGGGCGCAGTCGGCCTTGTTGCAGAAGGACTTGGATGAGGCAGTTCGGGAGGTGAAGGCCTTGGAGTCGGCCGCCATCGGGATGGACAGCGCGCTCACCAAAGCCCAATTCCATCTGAAAAGTGGTGCTGAGCCCAGAACCTCCTGCAGGATGGCCGCAGATCGGCTCAGTCTGGAGCTCGAGAGCATTCAGAACCTGCTGGGGACCAAGCAGAGTGAGGCTGATGCCCTGGCTGCCTTGAGAAGAACTTTCCAGCGCCAGGGAGAGGAACTGCTGAAAAGCCTAGAGGACATCGAAGAAAGGGCCGATCAAGAACAGCTAAAGGAACCCACCCGCCAAGCTCTCCAGCAGAGGTGAAGGAAAAGGGCTTCACGCGGGGACACACATACATTTATTTGTGTGTTTGCTTAGTGCTTGATGTGTCTGGTTTGTTCGTTTCCTGATTCCTTCAATTAAGTTCGTGACTTAATTAAAGTCAATTAATAGTCACATTATTTAGCAGTTTCTCCTACAGACCCTTTGGGAGCTAGGACCAGGAAGAAAAGTCAGTACATGTGCTTTGAGCACAGGCTTTGCACAGAGGAGCCCCAGTTCTGTCTCCAGGACCACATGATCACCCCAGTTGCACTGGGAGGATAACCCCTGAGCACAACTAAGAGTAGTCCTCAAATATTATGGCTATGGCTCAAAAACAAGGACATTAAAAAATAAAGACTTTGAGAATCAAATGTATGTGGCTAACCACTAAGAAGCACTAACCTGTTGTTGCATTGCTGTGAGGATTTCTCTGTCATCTCTCTAAGATTCATTCTGAGGTCTTACAAGAGAAACTGTAGATCAAATGAAGTTGTTTTGTTTTTGTTTTGTTTTGTTTTTACTGGTCAGACATGGTTTCTTCTGTAGCAGAAATCAAAGTAAAGGGGGGATAACTGACAAACACTTGTAATTCTGAATGTAACAATTAGAGGGGGTTCACTCAGGAGGCCTCTTGCTAGTTCTTGAGAGAGAGAGAAAGAGAGAGAGACAGCGAGAAAGAGATGCAAAAGTGCAGAGATAGAGCAGGAAGAGGAAGAGAGAAAAAATTATCTTGTAGGGAGAAAAGGGAAAGATGCTTTTAAAGCCCAGTAACATTGGAAGCTGCCCATCAATATGGCACACATGATTCTCTTCAAGCATTTTTGTCTTTTCTTTTCTTTTCTTTTTTCTTTTTTTTTTGTTTTTGTTTTTGGGGCCACACCCGATGACGCTCAGGGGTTACTCCTGGCTGTGCGCTCAGAAGTCGCTCCTGGCAGACACGGGGGACCATATTATGGGGAGCCGGGGGATCGAACCGCGGTCTGTCCTAGGTTAGCGCAGGCACCTTACCTCCAGCGCCACCGCCCGGCCCCTGTCTTTTCTTTTCTTAGAAGTGGAAGAAATAGGACTGAGAAGATGCAGGGACACCCCTGTCCACTCCTTCCTTCCCCTGAGTACCTCCTCTGAACTACAAGGTGCAGCTTCTAGCACTGCCCCCTCCCATTGCCAGAAAATTAAAAGGCAAAAACAGAGTTTTTGCCACATGGATTTATTTTCCAGGAAACTAACAGGTCAACGGCATTTTTCTGCAGTGCATTTGATGAGGTTATTTTTTTAATATATATTTATTTAAACACCATGATTACATACATGATTGTGTTTCGGTTTCAGTCATGTAAAGAACACCCATCACCAGTGCAACGTTCCCATCACCATTGTCCCAAATCTCCCTCCTCCCCACCCAACCTCGCCTGTACTCTAGACAGGCTCTCCATTTCCCCGAAGAGGTTATTTTTGTAGATGCATTTTAAGAGGGTATTTTCCTAGCCTGTGTATTGTAGCCTAATTTTTCAATTTCATTTTCTCTGAAGTAGAAGTCCCCCTAGTATGTGTTTGGACTCACCTTCTTTCCCATCTTTTCAGGAAGCACAAAGAAGCAGGGAAAATGCAGTCACAGGTCTATAATCAATAGGATTATGTCAACTTTGCCAAGATCATTGAGATTTGCTTCCTTAAAATCAGAATCAAAACATTAAGGATTTTAGTTAGATGACTGGCTTCATTGCCTCCTTCTGGATATAAAAGGATCCAACCAGGTTAACAAAGAAAACCAAAAGAAGGAAAAACAGTCTCCAGGGAAGACAGACAGTGAAATAAGCCAAATGACTCAAAAGGCTAATCCAGGAAATTAGCATTTGGCAGGGACTTTAAAACAACTGGAGATACAGAATTACCTGTATTCTTTGTGACATATTCTTACACTGAACAAATTGAGAGATCATGGTCATTTCACTGTGTGCCTTGGGAAAATCACCTCTCTTCTCCTAAGGTGGGAATATTCTGCCTATTGCTAGCAGCTCTGTTGGAAACAAAATGGAATAATTCATGTATGCTCATTTTATAAACTATTCTGCATGATACTAGCCTGCAAGAATGAGAATCTCTGGTGCCTCTGTGTGGCCACTTTTGGCAAATGCTCAATTCGTAATATATTAGGAATGAGAAATGAACCATTTCAAAAGGTAATCTTTTCAATCATCTCAGTAATTTGATGAGAAATACATAATACAAAAAAGCAGGTGGAAATAAATATCATTTCATTCATATGTGGCTTAAAAAGAAAATAAAGAAATAAAGTTAAAATAAGCAAACCTAAATCAAAATAAAATAAACTCTTGGACTAGAATAGGTTGTATTAGAAGTGACCAGAAGGGAAAGGGAGATAAAATTTGATAAATCAGGACAAAGTGGCTCGATATTATGGTGAAAATGGAATCAGACTTTTGGTGTTGAATTTAATGTAGTATGCCACTTTTTAATGATACATGATTGAGGCATATATAGTGCTATGACACAATATTATTTTTATTCAGAACTGAAGTTTGTAAGGTTGAAGATAAACTATGGCGCTTTCTAGCTAGACATCTTTTCTCTCATATATGGAGCTAATCTAGTTGCAGTTCGGGAAATAGATATATGCATCAAGTTAGAAAGCTCTTAATTTTTTTACATTTTGTACATTAAATTTACACTTTATTCTATCATTTTTCATGCATAGGTTTTCCCCACTCTTATATTTATGTTGCTAAAGGCCTAGATTTCATAAGAAAAGAAATTTATTATAGAACTTAGAGAAACTATTTTTATTTTGAATGAAACTAATTCTTTTTTTTTTATTTTTCACAGCATTATTTATGGTACATAGTAACAACGAATGAGGGGCACTCCCATCCCAGTGCTGTTCTCCCTCCACCCCCATTTCCAGCATGCATCTCATATTTCCTCCCTTTCCCCCTAGCATACTAGTGCAACTGGTCTCTACTTTATAGCTTGTTGTGGATTGTCTATTCTGTTGTCATTTGCGATGAAACTAATTCTTCTTATTAATTAATCTATTTTACATGATTTACTCCTCATGGCTCAGGATCATTGCTTACCAATTATTTTGGATAGTAAGAACCCACCTACTTTACCTAAATTCAGTGTAAGTCTTCAAACTGTGAAGCCATCAAAATAATATAGCAAAATACTACAGTAGAATCCTAAGAAAAAGTTTATATAATGAGAATGACTCTAGAGGTTTTCTTAAAAGCAATCTAAGTTTTGCAAAGTTTGCTTTGAAAGGGTCTATATTCATTGATATATTCATTCATTAACATACTCTCAATTTATCTTTCTGTCACTACTTATGATTTTCCAAGAAATAACATCAGTTCACTCTCTTTGGTTATTAAATGGAAAAATAACTTTATAATTCACAGGTTGAGAGTCTTTAATCAGCTGGAAGATGAATTGAATTCGCATGAACATGAATTGTGCTGGCTGAAAGAGAAAGCTAAGCAAATTGCCCAGAAAGATGTGACTTTTGCTCCTGAAGTTGATAGGGAGATAAACCGCTTACAGGTCATGTGGGATGATACCATAAAACTCATTCATGAAAAGTAAGTAAATAATGTTTCTTTTAATTTTGTTCATTTAGAAGTATTGGGCTATTGTTATTAATTTGTATTGGCATGGTAAAGAATTGAATGTCTTTTGTGAATTTAGGTATTCGGTATCTCTTTAATATTAAAACTAGTCCCACAGAATGTGTGAGGAAATTTGTCTTAAGATCATTGTTACACATAAAATTCAATGTTTTATAGCTAAACAATTAGCACAGCAGGTTGATTTTGTTTTTGTTTTATTTTGCTTTGTTTTTTGCCTTTTTTTTATCATGATGTTTTGTTAAACATAAAGACCATTAAAACAGGGTCCCTACCAGTGCACAACTGGTAGTGCACTTACCTGGCACTGGGTTTAAACCTTGGCCCCTCATATGGTTCCCTGGGCCTACCAGGAGTGATCCCTGATGCAAAGCCAGAGGTTACCTTATGGTCCAGAAACAAAGGCCAGTAAATAAAACAATGTACTCAGAAATTGTTCTCACTTCAGCAACACGTATATAAAATTGGAACGATACAGAGACGATTAGCATGGCCCCTGTGCAAGGATGACATTCAAATTCGTGAAGCATTTCATATTAAAAAAAAAGAAATAGATTCACACATATACTTCCAATTAACTTTCTAGAAAGGTGATCAATAAATAGTTCTATGACTACTGTGTCTCATATATTAAAAACATTGACTGTCAATACATGCTTCTCATCAATACAATGAAAAACTTTCAATAAAATTGTAGGTGTTTAAATATCAGTTACAAACATTAGTCAATGTTCTTAAAACATTCTCCTTAAGCATTATTTGTTAGAGGTTGCATTTGTTGGATATTGTATAATCATGTGTCAGAATTATCATTCACTTTAATTTTTTATCAGATTAAAAATATGGCTATAAAACGTATTGCCATACCCACATCTTAGTGAATTTACCCTTAGTAGGAAAAAATTCTACAAGTACTAGGGTATAGTCAAGGAATTACACTCAAGAACATCAATCATTTTTATATATTTATAATTTTCAAAAATTCATATTCAATGAGGAAAAATACTGCCTTTTAATCACTAAGCAAAAAATAAAAGCAAACTTTTTCTGGTTTGGTTTTCTCCTTGTTTTCTTCTTTGGTTGAGGGAAGGGAATGAATTCAGCAATTGTCAGGTCTTCCTCCTGACTCTGCTCAGGGATCATTCTTGGCAGTATTTGGTGACCCCATATATAGTGCTGAGGATCGAATTGGGGTGGGCCACATTCAATTCAAAAGCCTCAACCCCTGTATTATATTTCTGGTCACTTGATTTAGTTTTGTTTTCTAAAAACAAATTATTATAGAAGTTAGTATATCATATTCATATGATAATATCATATAATATTCATATATCATATTAATATACACAGAAGTAATTAATACACCACATACATTTATTAAGTTTTGAAAAATATAAGTTTATGAAAAACATAAGTCTGGCAAGATCTCTAATTATTAATTGCCAATAACATCTAAGGAATCATTGTTTATCATTGCAGTCCTTGATTGTTTAAGGAGCTGAGTACTTTATTCATTAACAGTTGGCATAAGAGTTTCATTGAATTGACTAGCATGCCTTTGATGTCAGTGGTTAAAAAATATTATTTTTGTCTTACCTCCAGCATCTGTCTGAATATATTATAGACTTTACATCTGGTACAATCATTGAGAATACTTTCCTTTCCTAATCCATGGCAGTAAATACTGAATGTTCTTTCTTGTGGCAGCCAGGGTCAATGCTGTGGGCTTATTGACTTAATGAGAGAATATCAAAATTTCAAGTCATCAGTATTAAAAGTTCTAGAAAATGCCAGCAGTGTGATTTCCTTCAGAACTACAATAAAAGATCAGGAAGATCTTAAATGGACTTTATCCAAGGTAATAATTCAAATATATTTATTTTTGTAGAATACTTTACCAGATATGTTTTAACTTACAATACATTCTCTATAGGGCTTTTGTTCATACAATTAAGTTGAAATCATTGATAGTGATGATAAAGACATATTAAAGAATATCGACATCTCAGAATTCTATTATTAAAAATGTTATATACAATCATATAGTTCATATAGCTTCTACTACTTATATTAATAATGACTAGCTTGAATTAAAATTCTTAGAAACAGATGGTTTTTAGTTCTTGTCTGAATGCTAATTACCTTATTAATCAAGGCAACATTGATGATTTATGTCCACAGCATGAAACTGCCAGGAATGAAATGTATAATGAACAAAAAGAGTTGGATAACTTTACCAGCAAAGGGAAACAGTTGTTATCTGAACTGAAAAAAATTCACAGTAGTGATTTTGTATTGGTGAAAGCAGACATGGAAAGCACTGTGGACAGATGGTTGGATGTAAGACATTTTTCACTTTATCTTGCATTTTGAGTCTAAGCATTATTTTTCATAATAAATTATTTAATCAAATCAATATGTGATGTACAACTACAGCGTTGTTCGTGATTGTGTTTTAGTTATACAATGTTCAACACACTTCACCAGTGCACATTTCTTAACAGTGTCCCCAGTTTTCCTCCTGTCCTTCCCCCCACCCTCTCCCCTGACTTCCTCTGAAGCAGAAATTTTTCTTCTCTCTCTCTCTCTCTCTCTCTTTCTCTCTTTCTCTCTCTCTCATTCTCTCTCTTTGTTACTCTCTATTCCTCTTAGACACTATGCTTTGCAATATTGTAACTAAAGTGGTATCATGCATATCACTTTATCTCCTTTCATTGATTCCTGAGCACAGAAGTAGGAGTAATCCCAGACCAAAGAAGTGTGTCTCTCTCAATCCCTCACCCTCCAAAACAATCAAAAATTATTCACAGCTTTTCTAAAGTTTTATTTGTTAACAACAATCATAAGTTGAAATAAAAGCTACTTTTCTATGAAAAGTTGGAATTATGGACACAAATGGAGCAAGTTATGTAATCCTTTAGACTATTAAATAAGAATATAATTTAAAGTAAATAATTAAAAGTAATTTTGGTGAGGAGAAAAATATAGTTGTTCTCAGGGCTTACTCATATTTCAGTGCTCAGACATCTACTGTGCTCAAAGGGCCATATGCAGTACTGCTAATTAAACTGGGGTTGACTGTGTGAAAGGCAGCCCCTTACATTATTAACCCCAATTAATAACCCCAATAATATCTCTCATCCCAGGAGTATAATTTTTTAATTGAAAAATATTAGACTTAACTATGAGGTTTAGTTCTTGCTTCTGATTTACCGTCTTTTTGATCACAAATCAATTCACTTAATCATTTTTCAACTCTTTAGTTCATTCATACATAGTTTGTTTCTTTCTGCAAAAAAAGATAGTCAATTCAAAAGTTTTGCCTTTAAATAGGTCCCTTTTCTTAAGCCACATTACTAAAGGAAGATGTTAACATTTGACTACTCTGATAAAATTTTTGCAGAAAATTGTACATGCTTCCATTTCTACCTTAAATATGCGAAGTTGTTGAACTTCATTGCATTCAGTATTTCCATAGTAAGTCTAAATTTAGTTGGTACTCCCATGTTTGTTGCTGTTTTGATGCCACACGGACAATGCAGCAATAGTCAGAGCTTATTTCTGGCTCTGTGTTTAATGATCACTTTTGGCAAAGTTCAAGTTACCTTATGTAGGCTGGAGATCAAACCTGGGTCAGCCACATGGAAAGCAAATGCCCTGCCCATTTTACTATCTTTTTGACTTCTTGTGTTCTCTTTTTATAGCTCAGGATTGTGAATAAAAGTATTTTTTTGTGTTGACTTTCAAAAGTTGGGGACTGAAGCAATAGTTCAGTGGGTAGGGCATTTACCTTGAATTCAGCCAACTGGGTTTGATCCCTGGCATTCCATATGACCCCCTGAGTCTGCTAGGAGTGATTCCTGAGCATAGATCTAGTGGTAACCCTTGAGCACTGGCACAAAAACAATAACAAAAAAACTTAGTACTGCTTGTAATAGACTCCTTGAATTCAATCTTAAGTTATATTCTTTATAAACTCAAATGGACTTTTCGTAGTAAACTCCAATAGACTTTTTGTAGTTTTCTAATTCACAACTAACAATTGAATGTCCCAAAAATGCAATCAATTTCCTCAATGAAACAAACAATTCATGTGTTGCCTGGCATTTATTTGGGTCACTTATACTAATTAGTTTATAATAATTTTGCTGAATAAAAAATTTAAAAATATGGACATTTTTTATTGTTTTCACTAATAGAAAAATATTAATCGACATGGCCATGAGAATCTTAAAACAACTTCTGTTTTCTCTCTCAGATCTCTGAAAAAATCGACGAAAACATGGACAGGCTAAAAGCTGGTCTGTCCATTTGGGACGATGTTCTTTCAGGTAAAGATGACATTGATGGATGGTCGAACAATTCTGTTCCACAGCTCACCCACAGCATCAACAATCTTGACAATAGTCTCAGAGCAGAAAAATTTCTTAAGGAATTTGAGGTATGTTAACTTCACTTTCACATGTAGACTTGTGTTAGAACACTGAACAAAATCATAAAGTTTAAAATAAAGTCTGCTTTTCTTAAATTTTTTAATTTTTTTCACAGACATTTTAGAAGATTGCAAAATTCAGATAAAATTAACTATTGGCTCGAAAATTAGACAGCTCCTGGGTGGTGGGTGGAACTGTAGCACAGTGGATAGAGCATTTGCCTTGTAGCATTGATCCCTGGTGACCTGCAGTACTTCATATAGCCACCATAGGAGTGATACCAGGATGCAAAGTTGAGAGTATGTCCTGAGCTCCACCCAGTGTGATCCAAAACTAAACCAAAACAATAACAAAAGAGTAGACAATAGGTGGCCAGGGGGAGGAGAGATAGTATAGAGATAGTATAGTGCTTCCCCTTCAACTCCATCAGGAGTAATACCTGACCACAGACCTAAGAGTAAGTCCTGAAAATTGCCAGATCTGACCCCATAAAACAAAGATGGCCAATCAATTTATCTTTATTTCTTTGCAATTTCTATTTATTTGGGTGGGTTGGCCACACCTGATGATGCTCAGGGATTAATCCCGTGGACTTGGGATCATATGGGATGCCAGGACTCAAACCCAGGTTAGCTACATGCCAGGCATGCACCTTACACACTGTATTGTCACTCCAGCCCATCTTCTGTAATTTTTAACCAATTCTTAGTTGGGGAGCAAAGTATTCAGGAAAAAGTGAAAATCTGCAAAATTCCAACCTTGTCCCCATTTATCTGAGAATTTAGTAACTTCTACACAAAATAAAAATTTAAAATTGTTTGTAATTTAGTAATACATATATATTTACCTCTCCAAACAAAATGTTCCATGAGAGCTTACTTTTCTTCAAATATGAAAGAATTCAGAAGATTGGGGTGTTAATTAGGTTCTCCAGACAGTCACCTTTAAAACATTTTAATTTTTACAGCTAGCTTGATCTGAATACATTAGAGAACTTCTTAGATTCTCTCCAGGAATATGGGTGCACAAATGGCAAATAATGAAATATGAGGAGCCACATGAAGTTGTACAGAACAGTATTCTTTTTTATTGTCAAAACTCGGGGGTGTATATAGGGTATTTTTGCTAGTCACAATTTTTATAATAATTTTTATTTTGACAAAAGTGGATTACAAATCTTTCACAGTAATATTTTAGGTACATTGAATCGGGCATTCCCACTACCAATGCTGTCCTCCCTTCACCCCTGTTCCCAGTATGCATCCCATATCCCCCTCTTTTCCCCCCTAGTATAAGTGGTCCTCTCTGGAGTCACAATTTTTTATGGTATGAAAAAATGTTCATATTTATTTCTTTGCAAAGTACAAGATATCTCTCTTGTTAGTAGAAGCTTTATCAGTATAGACTATTTGATCAAAACAATTCACATGCCTCTAGGTGGTTTGCAGACCTAAGAATATATGCATTTCAAATGAGAGCCCAGAGGATGAAAAGAGGATAAATTTTAACATCTCGAAGTAGTTCCTCTCTGGCCAGGCCCTAGGTGTCAATTTCAATGCAGATGAAGGGATTTTGCAAGAAGCCAGGTTTTCCTATCAAATTTCCTTTTTCTGAGGAAACAGGCTTTTGCTATAGAGGCTTATCACAGGTAACTATCTTTCTAAATTCTGGATTCTAGAAGAAGTCATAAAAGAGACAAACTCATAGATGCAAAT
>PVKC010053046.1:0-10174 GCA_004027635.1 Crocidura indochinensis
TTGGATACTTGTGATATGCAAAAAATCTACTTCTAAGGGAACTGCAGAGTTCATCGATATTCAGAGATCAACTTCATTTGCCTATGAAAATTTACTTTGGTTTCTGCTGGAACCAAGTAGATGATATGCCCACAGAATGCCCAGTGGGATCTCATTGCCCAAGATTACTGTGAGAACAGAGGCCTGCTCACGTGCCCCAAGCACTTGGACTATGTTTTCATTGCCTAATCTTGACACCCCTTGGTGACTGTAAAACAGTGACTCTTGTCCCAGTCTGGCAATTTGAACCTTGCCGGTTTCTGCTGAGCTGAGATGTTCTCGTGCAGAGTTAGGATTTAGGTTCTGCTGAATTTGCTGTGTGTGGGGTACTACAGAATTTTCTGGGGTGTACTGCACCTTGGAAATGTCATGCAGTAATGAACAGGCTTATGCGGACAGTGCAGCCTTATTAAAATGCATGGGAGACTTTTTTATGAAGGTGAACATTGACTTATATTCAATCATAAGAAGATATCCACCAACTATTTTAGTGGAGAAAGACTATCTCAAGCATAGAAAAGCCTACATGGGTTGTAGGACAGAGTACACCTGTGAATAATCATGCTACCTTAGCTAGACAAGAGAGTAAAAAGGAAATAGCAAGGAATGTAAGAGTCAGAACAACTGAAGCATTTCAGGTTTCCAAAATTATTTAATTGTGACTCAAATCAAGGCAGACTATGTTACTAGCATGAACAAAAAATAATGCAATTTGAATGTAACCAATAAAAAAGATAACACTGACTGCAAAGTAAATATATTGGTACAAGATAATTAATTAGGGGCTCACCACAAAGGGTGATGAGTGCAGTTAGAAAAATAACTACAATGAGAACTATCATAACAATGAGAATGAGGGAGGGAAGTTGAAAGCCTGTCTAGAGTACAGACATGGGTGGGGTGGGGAGGAGGGAGATTTGGGACATTGGTGATGGGAATGTTGCACTGGTGAAATGGGGTGTTCTTTCCATGATTGAAACCCAACCATGATTATGCTTGTAATCAAGGTGTTTAAATAAAGACATTAATTTTGAAAAATGTGGACAGTATTAAATGATAGGTGAGAATTGTTAACAGCTTTAATGTTTTCTTTGTTTATTATGAAACAAAAATCATATTCTCTGGATAGAAATAAGAACTATGATCCAAAAGAACAGGCTAGATAAGATAGATATAAAATCATAAATATTAGAAACACTGGAGATGGCAATAAAATAGATCAATTTTTAATTCTTATGAAAGGTAGATAGACAAAATAAAGTTATTACAAAAAAAACAAGAACCAGAGAAAACTAAAAATCAAAATAAAAAATGGACTAAATAGTGATATTGGATCAGGGGCATTCTCACCACCAATGTTATTGTCCTCCCTCCACACCTGTTCCCAGCATGCATCCCATATACCCCTCTTTCTACCCCCCCATGGTTGCTATCATAAGTGGTCCTCTCTATGTCTAGTATGATGCAAATATGGTATCGATTCTGTTGTCATTGGCTTTGGGTTTGGTGTTTACATTTGATCACTTCTTATTTCTACTTAATGTTCATATGACTGTTTGATCTTGGTACCCTCGTCCATTTGTGAGGCGGAACAAGGTGGTTCAAGTTGTGTGGTTCTGTTTGAAGTAGGAGAAAATAATAATAATAAAATAGAATGGGGCAAATATCAGATAAGCAAAAATGGGAGGAGTCCTTCTAGAGATTATATCAATTTAAAAGCAGTAGTGGAAAAGGAAGGAAAATATAACAAAAATACAAAAAAATAAAAGCAATTGAGAGTTTTCTGGTTTATGGAAGTTTTTGGAGTCTTTGGGAGTCAAACATCAAATATCAGTTAGTTATGAGAGGTTCAAGTGTCATCACAGAAATGGAACAGAATTTTGTATAAACATCAATAAATGAGGTAAAAGGTACTTACTGATAAAAATATAAATGACTGAGAAATTAAGCCTAAAAGGACAAATAGTGGATGACCTAGTTGCTAATGTGTTTTGGGAATCACCAATAGAATTGACAAAGAACCCAAGTAGCCAAATGCATGCTATTTAAAAAACTAAAGTGTTAGATGGTGGTTGAATGAGCCCTAAATATACTTAAAAGAACCAAAACCCAATCTTGTACATTCCCTAGGCATACTAATTGATGAACTGCAGCCATCATGCTAACATGAATCTTAAAGATGCTGGTTTTATGATTTCATAGCAGGTAGAGCTAAGACTTTTCCTGAGATTTCCAATGTACTGCAGCATTCATCTTCAGACAACCAGGAAACATTGAGTGGACTGACATGGTCCAAGAAAATTTGGAATATTGTAGTACAGCCTGCCTGAAGCTACTAGAAAATTCTACCAAATGTTACCATGACTAGAAAATATGTGGACAAATAATGCATTGCTCATTTAAAAAATTATTTAAGGGACAACAATAATAAGTAGCAGGTAGGGTATTTGCTTCCCATGCAGTCTCATCTGGGTCATCAAGCACCACCAGAAAAATTCCTGAGTGTAGAACCAGTAGTAATCACTAAGCATCAATGATTGTGGTCCCCAAACACAAATAATAGCATACATTGTTTTAAGATTATTTTTCATAAGATGTATTTCTTGATTTTAGAAGGAGCTATTTTGGTATCATGTTGCCTTCCTTTAGAAATATTTTTATAATAATAATTTTTATTTTGACCAAAGTGCATTGCATACATTTTACAGTAATATTCTAGGTACATATTAACATGGAATCAGGAAAATTCCCATCACCAAAGTTGTACTCCCACCATCCCCGTTCCCAGCTTGCATCCCATATCCCCTACCCATAACCCCCAGCTGCTAGTATAAGTGGTTCCCTCTGTGTCTAGCTTGTTGTAGGTTGGGTATTGATTCTGATGTTGTTGGCTTTGAATTTGGTGCTTAAGTTCAATCATTTTTGTTATTACTTAGTGCTCATACAACTGTTTGGTCTTGGTACCCTCCATTATTTCCCCCTCAATTTGATAGGCAGAAGAAGATGGTTCAAATTATGTGGTTCTTTTTGAAGAAAAGAAAAGCAATAAAATGGGGTAAAAATCAAACAAGCTGAAAATGGGTGGAGTCCTTAGAGGCTCTCAACATTAGTTTTAGAGAAGAAGGGAAAAAAGAAGAGAAACACCACAACAATATAAAAAGAAAAATCAAACAAAAATAAAATGAGTACTACAGGAATAAAGACAATTAATTTCTTTTTCTCTAAATAATATCTTTATCTAAGAACCATGATTAGAAACATGTTTGCAGTTGGGTTTCAGTCATAAAAAGTACAACCTCCTTCACCAGTGCAGCATTCCCACCACCAATGCCCCCCATCTACCCCACTTTCGACCCCCAGTCTATATTTGAGACAGGCATTCTATTTCTCTCACTACCATTGTCTTGATAGTTGTTAGTGTATTTATTTCTCAAACTGCACTCACCACTCTTTGTTGTTAGTTCATATAGTGAGCAGGACCTTCCAGCCCTCATCACTATTGTCTCTGGGCATTATTACAATAATGCCTTGTATTTTTCTTAAAACCCAGATGAGTTGAACTATCATGTGTTAATTTCTTATTGAAGTATAATTTACACAGTCTAGAATGCATAGTCACAAATGCATCATTGGGTTATTTTTCTGTTTTGGTGCCAGCGAAAGAACAGCAGGCTTAACAAAGACACAGAGAGTGTTCAAAAACTGAGATACTTTCTTGGTTTTTCTTGAATAATATGTATAAACTCGCAGCACAGAAACGACCCTACAATGTAAGATATAAAATATTTTCATCATTTTTGTTATATGCTCTCACTCATTAGTCCTTAAATCCTCAAAGATTTTAGTGTTGTCTTTTATTATATGCCATAGAAAATAATTATCTTACAGCAGAATTGTTTTGTTCATCAAAGTACATATATACATATACATATATATGGAATCATAGATTACATGTCTACATGTGTAAATTATTTCACTGGTCATAACTTTTAGAAATGGATACTTACTGCTTATACAATAGTTTTCTTTTTTCAACCTTTAAACAATCAACTGTACAAATAAAACACAATATAGTTATTCTCTGATATACTTATGTCATAAACATTCACCAATTCTATTAGACTATTTATTAGGTAATTTCTAGCACTATTTCTGCAAACTAAAGTATATTCCTGATCAAATATGTTCTCTCTTGTTACTTTCTTAGGAACATTTCTTTTTTAGAAGTATTTCTCACTGGGTGGTTCGTATTTTTGTTTATTTTTTAGAACAGCCATATCTAGCTGTGCTCAGAGTTTACTCCTAACTCTGTACTCAGGAATCACCCAGGGCAATGCTCAGGAATCCATAGATGGTGTCAGGTATTGAACCATGTCTTGAGGAACTACACTTGCTGTCAGAAATAAAAGCCACAATGTAACATCATATATTTGACAAACAGTGGAAAAGTCCAAAATATGAGATAATAAACAACAGGCATATTAGCAAAGAATTTTTTATCATCAAAACCTGAGTTATGCCACATAGGATCTAGAGTACACGAGGATGCGAAGTAAATAATATTTATTTTAAATTATATATATATATGCACAGATTTTAATTTTAGATGTGCTTTCTATTTATAGTTGTACCTAATGAACTCAATTTCCCTACAACTTGTGTGCATTCATTGCAATGTATGCAAAGTTTGAAGTTCAATTATTTGGTGAATACAGAAACCAAATTGAATATTGCCTAAAAGCAATTAGTAGCATGTTTTTCATTATGCTCATGACAGGTTTTTTAGCTATCTCTAATCTCTCTGCTATGCATGTTTTTCTATCTTTACAAATAAATTTTATTGGAAGAAATGTTTTACTTTTTCTGTTTTAGTACAGAATTTACTACTTTGAGATTTGGAAGATAAGATATTTTTATGTGCTTTTCATCAAATACTAGTTTGTCAAAAGCCAATCACTCTGACATTGACATTTGGTGCAATAAATTATTCTAACCTCAGGGAATTTTCTTTTTCGAAGTAAATTGAGCATTGAAAAATTGTCCAATGTTTTAAAAAAGATGCTTATGAAATTGTTTCTATAAAAGTTGAAAAAATTTCACTCATGCAATAATTGGGGTTTGTATGGGCTCTAAAAATATGTCCTTTTTAAAATTTCATCGTTTAAACAACCAGCATCTTTTATGCAGACACTAGATATTTATGCTTTGGTTAAGTTATATCTGATCTCCATGTGTCAAGTTGGATATGAATGGCCTCCAGCAATTATATTTGATTAAAAATTTTAAATAGAAGAATTTTTAAAATATAGTCAATTGTAGAGTCCCTTGTGGTTATCTGTATATATAAAAATGTCAATATATTATTGAACTTGATTTTCCTTCACACATATTTTTATATTTTATGGCCTATTACCATAAAGACATTGATGATGATGTTGGTAATAAACAAAATGGGCAATAATAGGATCCTGAGAAATTGTATCATGAATAGGGAATTGTTCTTGAATGTAACCAACTTGGTTTTGATTCTTTGCACCAAATATGATCCCCTGAGCATCAATTGAAGTGACCCCTGAATACAAACAATGCTTCTGTGGTCCCAATACAAAACCAAAACCAAAAGAGTTAAACATTAATGCCCAGTTTTATTAAATGCATCATAAATGTATGAACTATTTGTGTAATGGAAAATGTGTTTAGATTAAAAAACTTGACCAAAGTTCGACAAAATGTCTAATGAAAATATGAGTTTACCATAAAAACTACCTTCTTCCTAACACCTTTTCCCTTAAATGCTATTTTAGGTTTTATAGGAATGTATCAGTTAATGTGTACAACTTATCATTTAAAAAAAAACAGAAGTTTTGGAAAATGTGAAAAGTGCAATTTGAATGTAAAAAATATATGCCCATCAGGCACTTCTCAACTGAGATTGTTAGCAGCAAAGTATCTAGGAATTGATTATATATTTTATATAGGTACTGCTCAGGGGATAAAGGGAATGAGAATGTCACATCTGGTCAGCACTTTCTAAAAAGGGCAGAACATCGGTTAAAGTCTTGCTTCAGCCTGAGTTTTTGGAAATGTCTGGAACATGAATTGATTTATATCATCGGTTATATTACAACAAAGATGCATAGCAATTGTAAGCCCAGGTTTAGTAAATCATTAGATACAGCCTACCTACAAGATCAAGAGGTACAAGTAAATAAATGATTCCTGTTTAGCAAGGAGGTATGGAATAATAATCTATGAATTGTTTGCAGTTTAGGATGTGTCTTGGTCCATTAGTATGCATTGTCTGGAGAATCTGTCTTTTTTATTTTATTTTATTTTGGTTTTTGAGTCACACCCAGTGATGCTCAAAGGTTATTCCTGGCTATGAGCTCAGATATTGTTCCTGTATTGGGGGACCATATGGAATGCCAGAGATCAAACCCAGGTCAGACCTGGGTCAGCTGTGTGCAAGGCAAATGCCCTACCACTGCTCTATTGCTCCAACCTCAAAATACTTATTTCTTCAAGCTCCATAGGGGATTCCATATCAAGAGAAGACTAGGTGTCTGGTAAGGATCTTCTTTCAGATATTTTCTTCTTGCATTTTCACAGGAAAGAAGAGTAAAGCAAGACCTCTGGGGTCTTTTTTAGACTGAGTCCCTACTTACCTTTTATTTATGTGGGAATGGAACATGTGAAATGCATAAGTAAATAAACAGTGTACTCATAGATAGCATCAAACATTATGCATATTTTTAAATTAAATTGATTACAAACATGTTTGCAGTTGGATTTTAGTTATTAAAAAAAAGATCACTCCCTTTCACCAGTGCAACATTCCCGTCACCAATGCCTCATTTCCCTCCTCTGCTACCTCCTGCCTGTCTTGACAGGCATTCTACTTCTCTCATTCATTACTATTGTCATGATAGTTCTCAGTATAGTTATTTCTCTAACTGCACTCACTGCTCTTTATTGTAAGTTTTGACAGGCATTAAACTTGACTTTTCGATCTACTAGTCTTTCCTCCCAAACTGGCATAGTGGAACTCTGATATTTATATTTACAGTATTAGTATATACCTCTTTATAAAACTTTTCTAGTAACATGATGTCACATGATGTTATAGTGTATGACCCCATACAATAACCTTCAGAATGTCCAGGGTTAAAATGCATTGCAACCAAAAGGAACTACATATATTGATGTGCATTATTCTTCGTTTATGTGAAAGAAAGGTGCTAAAGGAAATGCTAATCTCTTAGGAATCAGGGGTAGAGAAACAGGCATATTTTCCAGAATACTAACCATAGACTGCACATTATCTTTACTAACCTGTTCTATTCAGAAATATCACACTTGAATCAAGCACCTGCCATTTGACCTTCAACTTGGTTTATTTTATAACTGTTCATCAGCATCAATCATATTTAATCCACGGTTTTTCAAGAGTCAAACTCGTTACATTTTTTTTTGTTTTTTTTTAAGGGTCAAACTAGTCAAAGAAATAATGTGACAGCTTTGCCTCTCCACATTTTTAAATATTAAATTATCTTCCAAAGATGGCATAGGACCATGGGGTTTATTCTATTTGCATATTATGAACCATCATTATAAACAGAGGCAATAGAGATGAGGGTCAGGAGGTCCAGTTCAAGGTAGGAATCTCACCACAAAGAGTGGTGAGAGCAGTTAGAATAGAGAAGCATTACTAGGACAATGATAGTTGAAACTGGTCACTCTGAACAAGAATTCAGTGCTTAAAGGGGAGAAAGTGACATTCAAGGCACACCTCCATTGACAATAATGCAACCCAAAGTGTCAAAAAGGAAATATAGGAAAACAGTATGAGAGAAAGAAACAAATTGCTTGAACTAGACAGGCAGGAGTGGGGAGGTGGGAGGAAAACAGGTGACATTATTGGTGGGAAGGGTGTATTGATGAAGGATGATGTACATTGTATGACTGAAACCCAACAATGAACAATTTTGTAACCACAGTACTTAAATAAAGCAATTAAAAAATGAACCACCATTGCTATGTGGAGTCAGCAAGCATGTAGGAAACACATTGAGGGTAGATTCCATTCTTCTCTCTGTATCTTGAGGAAAGGTATTCAGAGGTCACAGTTTACCAGTGTGTGTTTTAACTAAACCCTGCAAAAAATAGCACTTGACAAATCTAGTTACTCTCCTTCTCATCGCTTATTTTTTTCTGAGTAAAAAAAATCACAGATTCATATGAAAAAAAAAAGGAAGTCATTCTTGACTTCACTTGATATATTCCAGGTTTCTTTCTCATGGGTCAATTGATTCTGGATTTGGAAAATTGATCAATATATGTGCCTTTTTCTTGAAGAAATTGATGTGAGACTAGATCTCTTCCACAAATTTCAGGCACAAGATAACAAAGAACAGTTTCTACTGACCTATTAAATCAGTGAATGCAAACACTCCCTGCATTGTTTTTTTATTGGGAATGTTCTCCTGGCATCCATGCTTGACATGGTCAGTCAGTCGCCGGTCCTTAAGCTTTCAAGTTTAGACACATTCAAAAGCCACTGTCCTCTGAGTATTTGTCTCCTCTTCCTCTGCAATAGCACTTCAGCACATCTGCTTCATCTAATAGAGATCAATTATATGTTCCAAGTTTTCAGAAATCATTCCAATACTCAGAAGACTTATCACATATTGCAGAGTTAGGATATGGCCCCATGTCAACCAACTGTCTCTTTTTGACTTTTTACTCTGGCCACATCCATCAGGAGTCAACAACCTGAAGATCAATGTCCAATCATACTCTCCTTCTACCTAACAACATATCAGCCATGTCCTTTACCTTTTCAGTCCCATCCCTTGTTCCCTTGTTGGTCACTGCTTCAAATCATGCCTTTCAGAATCTTTCATAACAACCCTCTCTTCCCACATTCTGCCCAAACAAGGCAAATGGGTTAGAGATTTCAGGTGGATTTGAAGAGTTCTCAGCTTGTATCTGATCTACTAAGATGCCTGCTAATTTTCTTTGGTGGCAAGAAGGATGTGGTTATTTTTCTAAAGTAGTATGCTTTGCATAAAAATGTGATTTGTCTAATCCAGTTTTTTTCAACTGAGTCAAATCTCGCCAAAGCCACAATTGAAATTTATTTTGAGAGCCACACAGGGTGCGCACTGATGGAGGCTAGGAGCAAAGTCCTGACTCCTGGAGCAGCCGCCTGGCACACAGAAGAGCCAAATTAAAAGTGTAAAGAGTCACATGTGGCTCGTGAGCCGCAGGTTGCCGACCACTGGTCTAGATTAGTATGGCTTCTTGAAGCACTTATCAGAATCACCTGGTGAGTTGGTTATCCTACACATATTTGGGAGTGAAGTACAGACATTATTTAGTGTGAGGTCAGTGGTGGAAACCAGGTATTAAGCAATGTCATGCTTCTAGGTCATACTGATTCTGTCAGTTTGGAGTTGCATTTTGAGAATGACTATGTGAAGCAAGGACAGTTCTGAGCTATTAAAAATAGCTCACTGTAAGAAGTTTCACCTACAGCCTGGTAAGAGAGTCAGATGACCGAGATAATCTATTAGAGTTGATGCTCCACAAGTCATTTAAACATGGAGAGCATTTAAAATTTTTGTATGGATGCTTCAATTTCTAAATGATCTAGCAATGAAAATTCTGAGGGATTCTGTGTTTTTCTCCACTTCATTAGTTTAAAATATCTTTTCTCTCTCTGCACTTAGGAAATGCCTGCAACAGTTCATGGATAAGAAATAGCATCCAAACGAGTATGCACATCAACCATGTACTAATGATACATTGTTTAAAGGAACATCCATTATAAAATTAAATTCATTTTACAGGAGGAAAATAGCCAAACTCTCCTCCCCAAAGTCTGATTACAACCCGATTTTCAGCAAAGATTTACTATTAGATTTAAGTGACACCCACAGTAATTTAGCATGTAAAAATCTATTGAACACAATAATGATATTTTTAGAGTTAAAAAACAGGTTAACCATGTGGTTTCATCAGGAGAAACCTCCTTCAAGTTAAAAAATAATTATTAGATAAGAAAGTCCTTTCTGCCAGCATGGGGCTAATTCTCTTGGGAATCACCCACGTAGCTGTGGGTGAATTTGTAACT
>PVKC010053047.1:0-10187 GCA_004027635.1 Crocidura indochinensis
AGGAAGGAAGGAAGGAAGGAAGGAAGGAAGGAAGGAAGGAAGGAAGGAAGGAAGGAGTCTGGCTCTTTCCAATGAAATTAGAAATTAGAACAATGAAAAATATTTTAGTCTTGCCCTCTCCATAAGAAAGAAGCAGAGTATCCTGGGGGTTAAAAGGACAAACTTTGAAATCTAACCCAGACATAAGCTCTTTGCCTCTGTGAAACCATTTTCTTTCCTAGGACACTGACAAAAAATCATGTAAAGCACCTCTCAAGATTAAAGTGAAATGTACTTAAATGTGAGTAAGCAAGTATGTGTTGTGATACAAAGGAAATCATCGTATATACAGAGGCTGGACAAACAACCAAATAGCAGAAGGATTGCAGAGAGAAAGAAAGTCAATAGTAAAAAAACAAAACAAAAACAAAACAAAACAAAACAAAACAAAAACTGTGGCCCACATGGGAGACCCAGAAAAAAAAATAAATAAATGGCTCCTGTGGCATTAGATGCCACCTGAAAAAACCCAATGAAAGACAAGATTGTGGGGATTCAGAGTAGAAAAAGAAGGCTGGTTACCAAAAAGGTGCAGTAAACAGAAGCCTAACTGTTTTGTATGTTAAAATTCTGCCTATTCTGTTAAAAGAATGGGATTGGAGGTGGAGGGAGGACAACTTGGTGATGGGAATTCCCCTGATTCAATGTTTATTTGTAAATGGAAAATTACTGTGAATATCATGTAAACCACTATGATTAAAATAAAATTAAAAAAAAAAGAGTTAGGTCTTCCAGAACAGTAGAGAATTCTTCATATAAATGCCTCACCAAAGAGGAGCTGTGACCCAGTTTTCAGAACTAATCCTATAAAATAACATCTCTGCCCAAGAAAAACTTTTTGAGGGAAGCAGCACTTGTTCCCCTCTGCAAACTTCTCCTGGAGAACCCATGGGATCAGAAGTTTCTCAGTGAAAATCTCTGTTCCGTGATAAATAATCTAAGCCTTTATGTGCCAAATCGAAAGAAAATTATTTCCTGGACTTGTATACAGCTATTTGAGTGTAGGTCTGTTGCCATAATTTTTTTTGTAAGCAATCTGTGGCTGATAGATTCAAGCATAAGTGTTTAAGCCATGCATTACTTTTCAAACTATGCTTCCTGAAGTGAGACCACAGCGAATTGTAGGGCATGTTACTAACCTGGGTTTGATCCTTGACATCCCCCTGAACCTTCCAGGAGTAATTCCTTAGGGCCACCAAGTTAGCCCCCTTCCACACATGCTCCCATATGTAGCTGCCAGCATTATTTACAATAAAGTTTAGATATTTCCATTATGCCGCCTGAAATCTGTTTTATCACAGGGGTAGTGTCTGAGGAGAGGAAAATATATTTGAAATAAAGATGTGAAATTATTTTCTTTCTTTTTTTTTCAATCACTCAGACTCCAAAAATAACAAAATGGGAATCTTCAAAATCAAAGTTTAGATCACCTCTTCTAGGATATATATAGATCCATGTTATATATTAATGCAGCATTAACATTTGGCATTATACCCAAGAATCATTAGGGTTTGCATGAGTATATCTACTTTTTTTTACATGATGATATAGATGAGCTCCTACAAGGGTGTTGGCATTAAAAAAAAATAGAGAAGATGAAGTGGTTCTTATTCCATCTATATTTCAAAGTAAATCCTCAGGCAAGATGCATCAACTCTTCAAAGACATTTTCTATCAAAGAGCATTTTGAGAACTTTGAAAATGAGCTATAGAATATTATGTATCTTCAAGCTGGCAGTGTCCTTAGAATTCACCGATCCAATCCCCTCAATTTTCAGATAAAGAACCCTACTTTGATTGGACAAGAGATAAGTGAGTCATCAGACTGACTTAAAACGAAATGGAAATTTGTATTCAAGTAACTGAAAAGTCCCAGGGTAGAGCATAAAGTGCTTAAGCAGCTTAAGCATTCTATTAGTCCCTGTACTGCATTTATTTAAAATATATTCTATCAAAAAAATGATGACTGGGGGTCAATGAGATAGTACAGTGGGTAAGATGTTTGCCTTGGCTCAATTTCTGGCACGGCAGAGGTCCCCTAAGCACTGTCTGGAGTGATTCCTGAGTCCAGAACCAGAAATAAAGAAATAAGACCTGACCATCGCCCGGTGTTAGTATTATTGTAAGTCTTTTAACCAATATCAAGTCAGTTACTCTTTATCTTGAATGTCCACAAAAAAACCTAAACAATAGATTCATGAAAATATGTATGTTCTATATAAATGAAGAAAGGTAAAGCAAATGAATAAAGTAACTGCCCAAATTGAAGAATCTAAGGATGCTCTATGAAATTGCAAGATATAAGTTCAATGCCTCCAAGTATATTTAGTGGGTATTATCCTTATCTGAACAGGAAGTCTGAGATACTAGAAAACATATAAAAATTCTGGGTGGCCTTATGAGAACAAAATCAAGGTTTAGATACAAAATCATTATACATGTTTGACTAATCAAGACAGGGGAGAACTATTGCAGCACAATGGTTAAATTTTTTATCCCATTACCTTTAAGGTGAACACTTTGGAAAACTCAATAGTGGAAAACCTTACTCTTCCAGATTCTTACCTCTCAGATTCGTTTTCCCTTCTACAGATGATCAGTTATTAATGATTTTATTGATTTCACTTTACATTCTATCTCTATAATGTGCTGAACCACTTGCATACTTCATTTTATTTAATTCTCATAAAAAACATCATGAAGTCCTACTTGAATATATAGGAAATACAAAAAGTAGAGAAAATTAATCAAGGATCAAGCAAAGTTTCACAAAATGAGAAAAATGGCAAAAGAGAGGTTGCTACTCACGTCTAATTCCAATCCCAGATCTACCCCGGTCTATATATTCAGCCAAACACAGCACTTGATGGTACCCTACCATCAACCATTTTTGAAAATGACTTGCCACAGTGATATTTAATGAAGCTGTGAAGGACTACTGCCAATGGAACATTCAGAAACCTTATTCAATTATGAACTGTCCCAAAGGATTGGAGACTGCAACAGAGTTCCATTCTGCTCGAGGTGCCAGTTGCCAAGCAGCAACTGGTTGCTCCCCACGAGTCTGAGTACTGAAGTTGCCAGGTGCCATTAAACTGTCAAGTCCTTTCCTACAGTCCCAGTAGCCTGACAAGGTAATTGTCATGTGTTGAAATCAACAAGTTTCAAACTATTTCACAATTAATTCATGTCTCCTTTTGCAGCCTATGGATCTTTCGATTCAGACTACGCTTTATTCCATTGCCATTGTATAAATCTCTCATACTATTTACCTTCAAGTTCAGGAAACCATATTCATTTAGCATCAGTTCACATTCAAAGAAGGAGTGAAGGTAGCTTCAATGAACAGATACCTGTGCCTTCCCAATAAACAGATATTTTATTTGTTTGGGAACCCCACCTAGAGGTGTTGAAGGCTTATTTTTGACTCTATACTCAGAATACACTTATAGTAGGCTCAGGGGACCATATAGGGTACTGAAGGACAAATCCAGGTCAAAAACATGAAAGGCCTTACTCACTATACATCTCCTCAGCCCCAACAAAAACATGTTAAAGATATTTGGATTACAGAAAAATGTGAAATTCTTATGGAAACTTAAAAGTGGAATAGGGCAAAAAATAGAGGGAAATCACTTCAAGTAAAGAAAAAAAAATATGTACTGAAAGTGTGTACATTTCAGGGAAATATACTTTACCTGTGTGACTGAAATGAAACTAAAATGTAGCTAGGAACATGATCTTGAAGGATTTGAATATGATAAGATGGTTTGCTTTGTAATCAAAATAAATGGAGAACTAATAAAGAAATTTTATTGAAGAAGTTGAGATTATTTAACTTTGAATTTTTTAAAGTCCCTCTAACTTTGCATTTTTTGAAAGTCCTTCTGAATGATGAACAGAATATATTGGGAAGAATAGAGGTGGAAAAGGCAGTTATGTAGTTATTAAATTATTCATATTTTAAATAATCAGAAATTCATGTACTGCAGGTGAAGATAAAAAGCAAGTACTGAGTCGATAGAAGTTTAGAAAATTGAATTAAGAAGAATAATAGTAGATTAAAAGTTGGACTTGAAAAGACAAAGGTCAATAATAATTCTCAAGTTTCTGAATTAGTAGATTATCAAAAAGCTTAATAATAGATATTTTAGTATATTAAAGTTTTTGAATCACTAGGTAGAATTATTCATAAGATCCATTTAGAAGGTCTTGAATTTTAGAGGGAGGTGGGGATCATACATTTGGAGAATGCTCTAGTGCATATGAAATAGTCGAAGCCAAGGCAAAGCCGACACTACTCACTATGAGAGGGAAGTGATGAACTCTGGTCAGAAAAAGGTCCCAGAAATCAAAGACAGAGAACCTTTAGGAAAGAGTAAAGGTAACATCTGGGTTCAAAGGAGTTCAGTATTATAAAGTAATTTCTAAATTTTAAAAACTTTATTACGCTTTTGACAAATGTAAAGGGGATATAGTAGTGCTCTTCCCAAGGTCCCAGATTGTTTTTTTTTTGACAAGGACAATTCATCCAATCATATACAATTATATATTGACATATAATTCTAAGCAAAAATCTATTAACATCTCACTGTCTAAATCAAGGAATTCAAAATAGAATCCAGGTGTCCTGAATTCTAACATAAGACATTCTTTTTGTTCCTTTGAGATTCCAGTTAATAATAGCTTTATATGTTCAATTAGGAATGCTACTAGAAAAATTAATAGCACCCAGATATAATCTGAATTACCCTGTGATCCTGTGTGAAACATGTTTGGAATTTAGACAAACATACAGCCATAAATGTTTAAAGGGAGTCCAATTATTAAAAAACATGAAAATGTGTTCATAATATATGCCTGAGACATAGTGTAACTTTTTGATGCTTTCCCAATTTATTCTAGTAGCTCTTCAGCTGTTTTAGAACTACACACTATTAAACCCACAAATTTCTCTTTGTTTTTCCAAAACTTCCAAAGTCCACACTTCTATGGTAAATAAATGTTCCCTTATTTCCTTTCTCCTGTGAACTGGTTCCTAAGACAGGACTACCCACCCTCACAAGGAAAGGGAGATGGAAGCAAATCAAATCAATGATTATGCTCCCTCCAAAGCCATCTCTGAGTAGATCAGTAATATCTCTGAAATTAATCCTTTAGAAATGTTGTCCTAGATCCCTTTAGCACTTAAAACTTTTCCAAACACACTCCTTTTGATTCTCGCATATGATCTTCATTTCACTTCTTTAAGATCTAAGATTTATTGACTCTGGATTATAAAAATAAGAATGTCAAGGAAAAAGTGGAGTGTGTGTGTGGGGGGGAGAAATTGCTGGTCTGATTGGCTGAGAATCCCAGGGTGTCCAGGTCCCTGAGTAGCAATGTAGAACCCCCACTCCTATAAAAAGAAAATCAGTTTCTGGGGCCAGAACAATAGCACAGTGTGTATGGCATTTGCCTTGCATGCAGCCCACCCAGGCTAGATTCTCAGCAAACAATATGGTTCCATGACCCCTTAGCACCTTAGTCAGGAGTAATCCCTGAGCACTGCAATGCCAGGTATGAACCAAAAACAAACAATCAGATTTAAATACCATCTTATAATAAAAGGGGAAGGTCTCCCCTTATAATAAAAGGAGAGACTAAATGAAGTTTAGGAAAGAGGAATAGCCCTTATAAGATGAGAGCTTATGGCATTTGAGTGGACTTTTGACCTCTATACTTCTCTATGATAAGATTTTATCTTCCTGGTTAGTGAAACTCACGGAGGGGATTTATGTTAACTGGGCTCTGTTACCAGCATCTTTCAGCACAGAAGGGGAGTTTTGGGCTAGATAAATAGTACAGTGAGTAAGGTACTTGTCTTGCACACAAGTTGAGTTGTATATAGTCCCCTGAGCACCTCTAGGAGTAATTCATGAGTGCAGAACCATGAGTAACCCCTAAGCATGACCAGCTGTGACCCAAAAACAAAAAAGAAGGAGAATTTAAAGAAAACTTTTATTTCTTTCACTTCACACTCAAAACAATCAGTACTTAAGTGACATATTTTGGGGTGACCCTTCTGCTATCCTTTACCCTGAATTAAAAGTAAGAAATATAAAAGAGAAGAAAAGATAAAAATAAGTAAGAAATATAAATACATGGAAGATGGGGAAAAGTTGGATAAAGCTATTGTCTAGGAACCTCTCAAGGACACAACAAGAAATCATAAACATTACATAGAAATTTTTGTTTGAATGTTGCCTGCCTTTAATTCTGGTGGAAATAATGCCCTTTTGTCACTCCTACTTGATAGTGCTCTCCAAGTCCATTATCTTCTAGATGCACAAAATTTCAATGGAAGTGCTGAGACACTGTCTCCACCTCTTTGATGAGAATTGTTCAAAAATCCTATGATCAAGTGATGCTTTGGAGACATTTTGTCCACCTTTCACCTTTCATCATTGGAAGAAGTCAAATTCAATCTTCCAAAGGATAGCTGACTTCATCTCTTCTAAACTTTCAACAGACTTTGTCAGAGAGACAAGGTAAAAAAAAAAAAACTTTTTTTTTCATGGAGGATGACCATCTATCTAACATCAGTGAGTAGTTTCATTGGCATTGTGGATCAAGAGAAGAGACTAGATAGCAATTTTAGGAATAGCACTTTTCATTAGGCTAGGACAGCAATTTGGACTCTGCCAGAACAGTTAGGGACTTCATTTAAAAATTCAGTTTGGGAACCCCTTTTACTCCCAAATGTGGGGGACATTTATAAAGGTAAAGATACTATTGACACCAGGTGTGTGCTAAGAATGTAAATAGTATTTTAAGTGACTCTAATTAAGCCACTACAGGAGTATCCTGATCTTCAGGGAATTTGGCAAGAAAGAGAAAAGGAGAGGTGAAAGTCAGTTCTTTAGAGGCCTCATTACTCAAACCCCAGGAGGTTTGAGCTGGGAAAAGACTAAAAGAAACTCTGAGGAAAATGGGGTGAACCAGTAGTTCTCAAAAGGCACAAAAACACCTTAAGGCTTAATAACACACAACTGGATCTTCCCTAGGAAGTTCTGTTTCGTGCCTTCACAAGTGCTTTCGGATTTGGGTTTCCATGCTGATAGGCACCACTCTCAGGCCTGGCCTGCAGGGCCTACATGCTGGGTCCTGCCAACTCTTCACCACTAGTGGGGCACCCAGTCCTTCCTCTAAGACTCTGATTCACAGCAGTCAAAGGAAAAACCCAGTCTCGGGGAAGGAATGAAGACTCTCAGAGTCCCCGGATTCTCCTCTCCCTTGGCTCTCTTAAGGCCACAAACCATCAAGGCACTCCCATCTCTGAGTCTTTGTTAGGACTCTTTGAAGAGCAGGCCTCTCTGGTAGCAGCAGCCTTGACAGCTCACAGCTCTTTCTTAGATGCAGTTCTGGGGCTGTTCGTCTCTTTGGGGGACAAAAGAGGGGCAGCAGAAATTTCCTCTACTGCCCAACCAAGGCTTGCTGCAGTCAGTGGCTCTCCTCAAAATAGGCAGCCCCTAGCTTGCCTTAGCAGCATCTAGTTGGCTCCTAGCAGCATCCTAAGAGCAATAACTATAATACTTTTCTGTTTCTGAGGTTGGGGACTCCTCTGCCTTCCTTGGGCTCTCATGGCTCAGATGCAGGTGCAGCAACTCCTATTAGTGCCCCCCATAGGTAGCATTTTTCTCACAGGGACCCTTTCTTATATAGGACAGAACTAAACTCGCTCCTTGCAATGGTCTAGACATATTCTCAAGTATCAGAAGTTTCACTGTTCTTCCTGGATTCTTTTCCACAGTCTCATCCCCAAATGTCTATTGTTTGTCCAAAACAAGGATTCATCACTTTCCTAAGTTTATTAAAAACATCACATAGCTTAAGGATACATTTTCGTCCCAACCTTCCAGATACGTAGCCCCTTCAAGCCAAAGGTCTGACTGTGTTAGTGTGAAGACAACCTAATGCTTTTACTCAAAATACAACAGTTGCGTTTAAACCTCTCAACAGTCACCATTGATAGAAAGTACCCTTGTTCCTACAATGGTGGGGCTAAGGGGAGAGAATTTCAATCCCAAATAGGATAAGGAACTTGTCTTCCCCCAGAGTTTCTGATTTGCATCCAAAGAGAGAGTTCCCTGAAAATGTTGCCCATGTTAGGCCCAGCATCATCCTGAGAGCCATGGTCTGAGACCAGCTGCCACACAGAGTAGGAGGACAAGAGATTCTTGGTATCAGCTCAGCTAACTAGGAGTACATATTGGTAGAAGAGCATTAACACTCCAAGACACAGCTTGTCTGTGGATAGGGGATAGCAGTCACCCCCAGCACTGATTTATTTGCACAAGAGGTACAGACAAAAGAGAGAAAAAGTGCATGCCAGAAGTTACTATACATTCAACACATATTTAATTACCTTTAAAAAAACACCTAGGGTGATCATTATGTAAAGTTTTTTAATTGTGCTGTAATGTGAAAAATGTATAATAATTATATGATAAAATATGATATTTACTCCATACTCAGCAAAAGTTCAAGTACATAACTGAGAACTGGGGGTGGGGCAGTTCAAAGGACTGAGACAGATGTTTTGTATGTGGGAGCCTCTAGCTCAGTCCTGATACCATACAGAGCCATGAAGATTACTGGATATGTCTCAAAATAAAAGTGGATACACATGCTTGCTCAGACGTGATATTCTCTCTATGTCTTTGAGTTCAATTTCAAAAATCAAGCTAGAACCATAAAAAATCCTGTTTTTAAGTAAAGGCCATTACCATATGCAAAGAGAACTATGTAAAAAAATAGTGATGACATTGATTAATAACTTCTGAGTGGTTCCAAGATACTGGTCCTGTGCCAAGAGAGATGGCAAACCTCATGACAACTGTAGGAAATAGAGCATATCAACATTTCTATAATAAAGCAACCAAGTGAAAATTGAGCCTCAAAGAATCTTCAGATTATTCTCCAGTAACCCATAGAAGTGCCAGTAGTACCTGGATTGGTCAAACTCCAAAGCCTGAGTACTAACAACTATGTGCTTAATCTTAAAAACAGCAATGTTGATATTTGCCATTTCTGTACTTTCCAGATTCCACGATACTTTTGTCTCAATTAGCACAGTTGTCCTCTTACTGTCATGTGTCATAAGCCAGGTAAACAGGACCTTGACTTTCTACACTTGCTCAGAGCAACCCACGCTGACATTGACGACTGTCTCTTCATTACTCACAGACCAGCATTGCTGCCTTTATTCACTACTAATCCACTTTCTCAGAAGGGGAAATGAGCTGGACAACATACGTTAGTTGCACATACTAGCCCTGTTAGGTACAAGGCTGTCTAGAGACCCAGCAGTAGCACATTTTCTGAGAAAAACGAGACTGAAAATCACAAACACTGAGTTTGATTTCTAACTCATATTATAGCTCCTGTGTACTCATGAAGAATTAATTTCATTTCTCTGAATAAACTTATACAAACATCAACAGCTCAGTAATGATCAGTGGCAATAAGAAAATATGT
Source organism: Crocidura indochinensis (assembly GCA_004027635.1). Classification (NCBI taxonomy): domain Eukaryota; kingdom Metazoa; phylum Chordata; class Mammalia; order Eulipotyphla; family Soricidae; genus Crocidura; species Crocidura indochinensis. The sequence continues at coordinate 9,559 of PVKC010053047.1, forward strand.
GAGAGGAAGAGCATTATTAGAAAGAGAATGAAATCTAATAGAACCAATAACTACCTCCTCCTATTACCAGTTAAAGGGTTACTCAGAGAGCAGAGAACCTTTTCTTCCTTCCAATCAGGAAGATTAAAAGTGATTACAGCTCAGAAGTTAATAAAAGAAGAAATGGAGAAGTCCTGGGTTATGATTCAAAGGTAAAGTTCCCACAGGCACAGGTCATAAGTAGGATACCAGGAACCTGCCACTTTCCTTGATCAAGGAGGCACTGTCCATGGGACTCCATGTAAGCACAAGCCACGTTTGTTTTCTAGCACATAGCAGCAACCAAGTGGTGTGAGTTCCAGAACCAGGTGTGAGAGCCAGTGGAAGTGAGAGTGGAAATAGTGGAAGTGAGAGGGAATAGAGAGAATTGATGGAACACAAAAAATCTATTCATGCCTCAGGACCCCATCCGCCTGCCCGGTAAATGTGCGCACCTGGGTGACCGGACCTTTGTCTGGTTTGAGACCGCCCTTCCCCCCAGCAAGGCCCCCTCTACAGGCCAGTAAGTGCCCGATCCTGGGCGCTGTATCTTTGGGCAGCTTTGAAACCTCCCACCCCCTTCTGCCGGACCAGGAAGTGCACACATCTTG
>PVKC010053048.1:0-10185 GCA_004027635.1 Crocidura indochinensis
TCCTTTTTCTTTTTTATATTTTTTCTCTTTCTCATTCTTTTCTTCAAGGGATATATTTAGGAAAGTATAAAGGACATGATTTCTATTAAGCTCATTATATAGAATAGAAAATAAAGAGAAAGAAAGTAGGAACAAACCATTGCTTTTGTTTTGGACAAAAGCATGTTTTGGACAAAAGCAATGGTAGATGCATGAAGGTGTGTGTCTTGCACCATGCTGATCCTGGTCCAATCCCAGCCACTACATATCATTGCATGTCCAAGCTTCACCAACAGTAATCTCTGAACACAGCTCTATGTGACCACAAGACAAAAGACAGAGAGACATTAAGTATTCCTTGCATTCATTATTCTCAGTTTAATGTCTTTTCCTGTAACTGTGATCAAATATTAAGTGATCTATCATAAACCTGGTTAGGCTTCTTCCACTCGCTTTAGATCTCAAGGATTTTATCCATCTACTATACATTCTGTCAGACATTAGCCTTCATTTAATTACTCTTTAGTATAGCATCTTGTACATGGAGCCAGAATTCAATAAATGACCTCTGTAGAGGAAGTAGGTCCTAGAAATTTGGCCCCAGCTCAAAATATCTCTGAAAGGCAATATCAACTTTAGGGTTCTACAATTTACCCACTAAAGTTCTTGTCACTATTCCTCCTGCCACTTCTATCCTGACATCATCATTTTCTTTACATAATTTGATCCCTGCAATATATGTCCAAAATTATTATTTTGTCTCAGACAAGGTTTTCCAGGAAATTTGACTAGGGTCATGGCATTTCAATTATATTGATTTAAAGAAGCACAATATGTAACCTTTCATTTTTTCTTCATTTTCTCATGTACATGATTAGAAATATCTTTATTTATATACTCTTACTGAAAATAATAATAGAAACAATAAAATAAATTGTTTATAGATTTAAATCATAGTGTCATTTTAATATTAATGAGTACAATCATATTAATAATAATATTTAAAGTTATCATATTACTCATATATTTAAAAAGATCTTGTGTTTCACTACATAGACAGAATAACAATGTAAGTTATGTTCTAATATTATGGACATTGGTTTCTCCTGTGAGAAATATCCTAATGCAATGGTTCATTTTAAGATAAATTACTAAATGTTAATTAACTCATAATATTGTTCATATTGTTTTGTTCCACTGTAATGTGTCTTTATCTATTTTAGTACAGAGGAACTATAAAAAACTAAAGAGGCTTAAAATAACAGATATTTAACTAATTTTTCATGTGTCAGAAGTACAGCCTACTGTCTACTCAAACTATTGAAAAGACGGCATTTAAAATATAGGTCTGGTGGCATTCTTATTTCACAACTTCACGAGGGAAGAACCTACTATATCATATTTATTGTTACTGGAAAAATTACTTTGTAGAGGTGGACTTTTTTTGTTTGTTTTTGTTTTGGGGTCATACCCGGAAGCTCTCAGGGGTTCCTACTGACTCTATACTCAGAAATCGCTCCTGTCAGGCTCGGGGGACCATATGGGATGCCGGGATTCAAACTACAGTCCTTCTTCATGCAAGGCAAATGTCTTACCTGCATGATATCTCTCCTGCCCCCAGACGTAGAATTTATTTGCCAATATACCTCTCCCTCACACCAACTAATATGAGAGAGTTAGAAAGAGAGAAAAGAAAAAGTGATAAGATTTGAGATTTACAGTATCTAGGTACATGTTTTGCATACGTATGATCAGGTTCTACCACTGGTATGACATTATAACCTGAGTAGTGCCATGAGTAATCTTTGAACACAGGACCAGCATATGCCCTGAGCACCATATGCACTTCCATAAAAATAATAACTGTGATCATAAAGTGACAGCAATAGTAAAGGTAGCAAAATGAGAAAGAATTTATAGGAGTTACTACTAATATACATTATAGGACTATGAGCTATTGTAGTTCAAATTATGTAACCTGAAGAAATGTATAATTCTTAGGCATTCTAAGAATAATAACAAAACATATAACCTTAGCAAACAAACCACAAATAACACATTGAAACAGGAAAATACCAAAAATAGAATTCATGTGCAATGGCTTTTAGCGAGTAAATACTACACTCTTGTACCAAAAAAAAAAGCAATTCATGAGTTTTTCCATATAATGCTAAATGAGGGGGAAGATTCCCACCTCAATATATGAAGACAACATTAAATCTTGATTTAGAAAACAGACAAAACCATTACACAAGAAACTTGAATGGATTTCCAATAAACATTAATGCAAAAACCCTCAACAAAATAATAATAAATTGACTTCATGAATATTTTCTTAAAACCCATACACTGTGGTAAGTATTTATTCCAGGGATACAAAATAACTATATATCCATTATATTAATAAACTCCAATGAAACGCTACATAACTAACTGTACAGCAGAGAAAGCACATTTTTTTTGCAGTGTCAATGGTTCCAGACAGTAGAATCTCTGGCACTTTATTATGGCAAACATGACCATCACAGTCAAACTGGTAGCCTCAGAATTGCAAGACGGGCACTTTTTGCTTCTGAGATATTGCTCCATCATCACAATGCTACCTGTACTAATTGATTTTTTATTTACTTCCTGGAATAATGATTGTACAAAAAATAACAAACTCTGTGCATGTATTGCTAGCATTCTGATGGTGCTTTGTAGACCATTTATAGTCTTACAAACAGATCCTGGGTCTGTTGTGTGCAAGGCAAACACACTACCCACTATGTCTCTCTAGCCTCTGAACCACCACTCTTGTTACTGCAATTCTTACTAAAGTGATATAGTATGTATCAGTTTTATTGCTTGTTTTGCACAAATAGTAAACTGAGGAGGAAAATAATGAATTAAATACCAGAGTATATAAGAAATGCATGAGATTAAAACAAAATTTTCTGGTTTTTATTCGTAAGAAACTTCTTTCTAAAATACCCAACTTCATTAGAAAATTTGTTGAGAAGAGATTAACATAAATATTCAAGAAGAAATACAAATGGCCAGAAGACACACATGTAATAATTCTCAACATCATTAGGGAAATGCAAATCAAAATAACGAGATATTATCTCACAACACAGTCTGACAAACATCAAAATAACAATAACAATCAGTGCTGCCATGATGCAAATAGAAAGAGACTCATTCATTGCTGGCGAGAATATTGACTGGTTTTGAGAAAACAATATGGACATTCCTCAGAAAACTAGAAATTGAGCTTCCATTTGACCCATCAAAACTGCTTCTGTGAATATACTCTAAGGTCTCCTATGTTCATTTTAGCACTATGCATAATAGTTTGAATCTGATAAAAAAAAAAACAACCAAGTGCCCAAGAATAAATGAGTTTATAAAGAAATCATGGTAAACCTACACAATGGATTACTAGGTAGAGGTTAGGAAAAATAAAGTCATGAATTTTCCTTAGACATGGATAGATATGGAAGTATCAGTCTGAGTGATATTTTTCAGAGTGAGAAGCAGGCAGAGAATGAATTTACACATGGGCAGGATATTAAAAAAATAGTATGAGTATAATGCCTAAACACAAGTGAAATTAGGGCCAGGAAAACTGATCTATGATGGGAAATTTGCCACAAAAGGTTTGGGGGTATTTACTTAAGACAGAAAAGGAATTATTTTGACAGTGATAATTAGTGTATACTTTCAGTAATAGTATTGTAAATTACAGTACCTAAAAGGAAAAGAAAGGGAGAGCAGAAGAAAGAGACAGAGAGAGAGACAGAGAGAGAGAGAGAGAGAAGAGAGAGAAGGAGAGTGAGTGTTGTTTGTATAGAGGCAGACATGGAGTTGAATGGGAGGAAAATGCGATATTCCTGGCAGAAAGTGTAGACTGGTGAATGAATAGGCATTGGATCATTGTATTGATGAATGTCAACAATCAGCAACTTTATAAATGAGTATCTGAGTGTTATTTGATAAAATAATATATAATTGAAATACTTTTATGAAACTTAAAAGAGATTTTCAGAATTAGTTTCCTCAAATCATCTACTAGTTTACTTTTAATCAATTTCAAATTCAGAGATAATTGATCTTAAAATATAGAGGTTCCATGTTTCCCTTTTTTAAAAAAGTTATTTCTATTGTCAATAAATTTCCTGTTATTATTAATAGGTGTTGCCTTTTACAATATATGAACCTATATTGATACATTGATTAAGTAGTTTCTATATTTTAACAAGGTTCACTTTATGGTTTTTGCATTCTATGAAATATAACACAGTGCAATAAAGAATAGTCATTATAAAACTCTTCAGGTTTTACCAGTTTCCGTCTTCCTCTTTCTCCCAAACCGACTAACCATTACACACTTTGCCTTCTCTAAAGTTTTACAATTTACAGAAGTAAAAGTCTTTTCTGATCTTTTAAATTTTTTATTATTCATCAATATATGCCTGCCTCAATATTTCAAATGAATATGTCAGATGGCTCATTTCAGTACCTTCTTTTTTATATATATATTTTAACCATATCCACGGACACTTAGTGGCTACCCTTGGTTCTGTACTGGTTCAGAAATCACTCCTGGCTGGCTGCAGGGAATAATATGGGATGCCAAGAAATGAACCCAGGTCAGTTTAGGGGTCAGCTACTGCAAGACAAATGCCCTAGGGTTGTGCAATCACTCTGATCCCTCATTTAAGTATGTTCTAACAAACTGGTATTTAAATGTTCTTTTATACATTCAATGTGTAGTTTTCATAAATCCAACTGTATATTTTAAATAACACTTAGGTTAATTATAATTTCTAATACAGTATAAATGCTTAATAAGCAGCTGATATACTGTGTTGTTTAGGGAATATTGACAATAAACAAAGTCTATACATGTTTAGTACAGATATAACCAATATAGGCTTAAGTACAAAAGATGAATTTTTCTGTGGTTGGTTGACACTATGTACATAATCTCCAGGATACATATGACTTTTTTTTTTTTTTTGGTTTTTGGGCCACACCCAGCAGTGCTCAGGGGTTACTCCTGGCTGTCTGCTCAGAAATAGCTCCTGGCAGGCACGGGTAACCATATGGGACACCCGGATTCGAACCGACCACCTTAGGTCCTGGATCGGCTGCTTGCAAGGCAAAACGCCGCTGTGCCATCTCTCCGGGTCCACATATGGCTTCAATATAATTAAACTTTTTAGTGGTTTATGAACCCCATTGATAGTACCTCCGGAGCCCTCCATTATCTCTGGGCATAAAGCAACACCATTTTATTAACCTGACTGTTAAATTATCAAGACCAAACAACCAAACTACTGACAAAGGTGGTTCCTGGGAGCCTTTAAGCTACTTAAGAGCTTCCCTTCCCAAACACACATAAGCTCTGTCCTTCTATGTGCCTTTATATAAATACTTCAAACCACAAAATTATATCCCATTTTATTGTTATTTTTTTCCTTCATCAATTAACTATTAAATTATTACTTTAATTTTTGATTGTTTGCAAGATTTGAAAATTATATAGAGCGTTCCTAGATATTTTTATGTATAGATTTTTGAGTACATTTAGCTCATTTGTACCAACATTTGGGTTGTGTTTTCTGAATTGTGTGGTTAAGAGTATGCTCAGTTTTGTAAATAAATTACAAAAGCTTCCTATAATAGCTGTATAATTTATTCATTTTTACCAGCACTAATTAGAATTCCTTTCTGTCTGGATGCTAGTCAGATTTGGTTTTGTCTATATTTTGAATTTAAGTTTTCCTAGTATATGTACTGTAGCATTTCATTGCATTATTCCAATGCAAATTACTATTTTCTAATGATATATGACACTCAATTTTTTATCTGTTTAATTACCATCCATATATTACTTTCTGCTAAATTATGTGCTGATTATTTTATTAAATTTTAGGTGAACTTTTTTCTCTTATTTTTGAGTTGGAAAACATGTTTTAATATTTTGTAGATAGTATTTTCTTAACAGTCTTTTATTGCGAAGAAGAAAAATTTTAAAAAGACGAGTAAGTTTTAGCTTTGATAAAATTTAATTTATAATTTTAAGTGATAAATCTTTTGTTACTGAATTTAAAATATCACTAAACTCATAATCAGCATGAAATCCCACTGTGTTATCTTCTATATTATTTTAGCAGTTTAATTTTTATTATAGTTTGCATATATAAAACATATAATTAGTCTTCTATAAAATATGATATTTGTTTATGAATTAGAATTTTTATTGGGTTTAGTTTTGATAGTGTATTTTCAATCTTAATGCATGTTTTGAAAAGACTGTCCTTTCTTGATTTTTCTTTCACTCAGTTGAACTATATATTTAAATATAAATATAATCACTATGAATTGAAGAACTATAAACTTTTTCATTATTAAAATTTTAGGCATAAATATTCTAATATAAGTGCCTTCATCAGTGTCCAATACTCTTCATCTATCCCTCAATTTCCTTCAAGCCTTAGCCAGCATTCAGAGCAGGCACTAATGTCCTATTTTAGGCTAATTTATATAAAACTTATTTAAATTTAGTGAGTATGTATCTATCTATTTGGAATGATGGAAAACAATGAGAAAGTTAAATTCTGGGGCAGGAGTGATGGCACAAACAGTAAGGCATCTGTCTTCATGTGCTAGCCTAGGAAAGACCGCAGATCTATCACTCGGTGTCCAATATGGTCCCCCAAGCTATGAGTAATTTCTGAGTGCATAGCCAGAAGTAACCCCTGAGTTTCACCTGTGTGGTCCAAAAAGCAAAAATGTATAAATTATAATTTATTAGACTTAAAATATATCATTTATAATATAAAATATGATGCATATTATGGTGAATTGACAAATATAGATAAAAAGTAATGTCTATTATATTTCAAATTCAAAAATTAATGCAATTCTGGTATATTAAATAAGTATTCTTCTTTGTAAAGTAAATTAATTTACTTAGGAAATGTGAGAATGGAGGGCTGAAAAGAGAGCAAACTGGAGAGAAAAACCCTTTGAAGAGAGAATGCATGCTTCACAATGTTTCTTAAGTCAGGAAATACTTTAACAGAGTTTATAGTTAAGAAAAAAATGCAGACTTAAAATTTGGATCAATGGTCACCTCATTTCACATATTTTGTCAATATATTAAGATCTATTACACATAGATTATCTGCTAAAAGAAAATTGGAAAGTCATAAAACTAAAATAAAACAAAACAGAAGCTACAATTGAAAATAGTCAAATAATAAATAAATTTAGGTAGTTAAATAAATTTAGGTAGTTAGCTGTAACACTAATTTTGCCCTTCTTTATAGAGTTCTAATTAAAGTCTAGAGTATAAGAGATTTGGTAAAAAGAAAAAAAAACAGCAAAACATTTAAAAGAGGAAGTTCTTTTTCACTGAGGAATGAGAAGAGGCTATTCTGAGAAAGATTAGCTTGATATTCTATTTGAGAAATGAACAATATCATATAGTTCAATAGGAGGAGGAAAAATATTGAAAAAATTGGAGGAAAATCTATAGCATGTACAAAGAAAAAACATTGAAGCTCAAATTTTCAAATGTGTAGTTAAGGGTAAGATTATATATAAGGGAGCTGAAAATGGACAAACCTCATTACTTTAGAGAATTTAAAGGAGACAGATACTGCTAGCTTAAATTAGTCTGAACTCTGTTGCTTCATCGACACTTTTCTTTTGTATGATGTAGATGAATAGTCAGTACTGATTCTATGTCCAAGATATTGACACATATATCTTAGTATTGTTCTCTTTAGGAAGCTTAATTAATATTTTTACTGAACACATTTATGATTTTTAAATTATCTTTGGTATACCTGAAAGTGTTACTTAAAGTGTTCATGAGATTTTATAATAAACTCTATAAACAACAAAGGCAGAACTTATGCATAATTAAGAGATGTATTTTTACATACATGGCAGGAAGTTGGCCAAAACAATCCCTGTAATATGACATAACCAACTAAGCAATGTAGAAACATAAAAATATATTCAGGAGATGGTCAAAACAAAGCAAAAAATAAAATTTCAAATACTATAAACACTAACAAAAATTATTCAGTGATGATTTTTGCATTTCCAAGTTTTTATTTAAAATATTTGACTTTGAGAAATACCCTTTTTTGCTGAAAATATAGTAGCTATTTTCTCAATCAAAAATTTACCGATAAAATTAAATTTCCACCTTTTTAAACACACTCAGATTTTTTTCATGCAAAACCAAAATGAGTTGTGTTTTATTAGTAATCATGATGAAAAGGAGTTAAAAACATCCCCCAAAACATAAAGTTTTAGCCCCCTAAAAAAAACCTCAGTAGAAAGCTGTAATTTTGAAAAAGTGCAAAAATAAGTGATCCGTTGTAAACCTTAATGACTTTAATTTGAATTTAACACTTTCCTGGGTGTCCTCATTCCTGCTAAAGTCTCTGAACAACTGAAATATATCATAATTAACAGTCTTATTCATGCATTTCATGTGTTTTCATTGTGTGAATAAAGTCCTAAACTTTCTAATTAGATTAATATAGCTTTTCCAAAGGGTGAATTCAGAATGACTCTTCTATTTGAAATGGCATTATGATTCCGAATAATATCAGTTATAATCACCACACGTCTCTGTACCAGCGTGTAACATCAAACAGTCTAAATTTTCCAAATTTTTAAAATGAAAACATTTATATTTTCACTGCCAACCATATCATATTTTGTATTTGAAATATCATTTTTCTAGGACTAATGCCTGCATGTCATTATCATCTTATGTCCTTGCCCCTAATCAGTGTTTCCCAGTGGGATCCACATGGCACTCAAAGCTGCCTGTAAGTCTTTCCGGGAGGCACATAATTAGCCACAAAAATAATTCATTTATAGTGGGAATTCAAATTAGCTACATTTTTTAATTTATTTCTTTGGAGAACAAATCCTATGTAAATAAAACTGTTTTTGTTCAGACTTAAGGGTGAGCTTTCTTTTATTAGTAGATAGAAGAGCTTTAGGCAAAAAGATGCTGGGGATCCTATCCACCTGGGTTCAATGATTTAGTCTTACAAGCTATATTCAATGGATTATTTTAATCGAGAGACCATTAAATAAACAATAGTAGCATTACAAATACATGTACTGAATAATACATTTAAATATAAAAATACCAATCATACACATAGTTTATTATTAGAAAGAGAACTTCTCCCAAATGATGCTCAGAAAGTTTGAGGTCCCTACTAACATTACTGGCTAATTGGATTGGAAGTTCTGTGAAAGTGCCCAAGAATACCATGCTATTCAGATCCTGAATGTCAGGTTACCCCTCATGCAGTGAATTACCAAGAAATGAACCTGTGTTGGACATATATTAGCATGAATCCTAACCTCTTAACTAGTTCCTGACACTCCCTAATTGACATGTAGCTTCTCTCACTTAAAGATTATTTTGGCCTATAGAGCTGTGCTTTCTTTAATTAGTTTCATTCTAAAATGTGTTTATTCTGTTGATAAATGGTTAAAATAGTTTATATAGTCACTACTTATGTTGAAATATAAGGAAAAGCTCAAACAAGTTTTTTTTTCATGTGTTATTATTTATTTATTTTAAATAACATCCTTATATTAAACAATGTGATTACAAACATGATTGTAGTTGGGTTTCAGACATAAAAAGAACACCCACCTTCACCAGTGCAACACTCCCATCATCAATGCCTTCCCCGCCTCCACCTGTATTTGAGACAGGCTTTCTACTTCCCTCACATATTGACATTGTTATGATAGTTCTCAGTGCAGTTATTTCTCTAACTGCACTCAACACTCTTTGTGGTGAGCTTCATATCGAGAGACAGTCCTTCTGGCCCCTCATCTCTGGGAATTATTTCAATAATGTCTTTTTTTTCTTAAAACCCATATATGAATGAGACTATTCTGTGTGCTTGTCTCTCTCTGACTTATTTTACTCAGCACAATAGATTCCATGTACAACCATGTATAGGAAAATTTCATTACTTCATCTCTTTTTACAGCTATATAATATTCCATCGTGTACATGTACCACATATTTTTCATTCATCTGTTGAAGGGCATCTTGGTTGTTTCCAGATTCTGGCTATTGTAAATAGTGCTGAAATAAATATAGCTGTGAGAAGGGATTTTTGTATTGCTTTTTGTGTTTCTGGGGTATATCCCTAG
>PVKC010053049.1:0-10187 GCA_004027635.1 Crocidura indochinensis
TATATTTGTAAAATCTTCCTTCAAATTCCCAAGTTGAAAAATGACATATGCTTATTTATTTATTTGACATCTAAGAACAACTTTACTAGAAATATCTCTTTGAGCATAAATTAGTGGTAGCTCATTATTTAACATGAATTATGTTAATAGTTTTGGTAGATTTCTCTTTACTAGATTTTATTCTTTAAAGAAGCATATCTATTATATAGATTCCAGATATTTGAACAGGTTTTAAAAGTAATTTTTATCTTACTTATGGAATACGATCCACATTTATTCTCTGGCTTACTCTATGGTCTAATTGTGAATGTACCCAAGTTTCATATAGACTTTGAGTTTAAATTCAGATAAATATTCACTGGATAAAACACATATACTTAGGCATATGTTCACACATTTACACCATTACCCCTACACAAATGCACAAACACACATCTACACCAATTCTCACAAATACACAGCTCACTTGACCTGTGAAATCTCTGGATACTTCTTGGAGCATATTAGTCTCACTAGCAAAAACTACATGCTCATATTAGTGCTGAATATTTTTATGATCAATTTCTGTAGCTGTTCCATAGTTTGAATTAGTCTCTAGTCATCAGTTCTGTCTCCCAGTTTGCTCCTTGTGGCACCTCCATACACAGTTCTCTGGCTTCACGAAGCCTGAAGATCTACTGATGATATATAGGTCTCTCCTTCCCTATCTTGCATGCCTTAGCTTTCCTCTAATAAGCTTAAAAGTGAAGATTTAGAACATTAAACATACTCTGGAGTCCTTGACTCTAATCCAGAATAATCCCAAATATGGTTCAATAACTCTATAAACATACCACTTCTGCACATTCTCAGTTATCATAGTAGACATATGCAATGAAGTTTTAGCACTATCATCTATGTCTGTTTTTCTCATTACCTTTCCTCTAGAGATAAAAAGCACAAATCTATCACCTTTTATTTTGTTTTATTTTTGAAGTAAAATCAAGTTTTTACTTAGAAAAAGGGGAAGAAGAAAGAAGGAAGGGAGGGAGGGACTGAGGGAAGAAGTGAGAGAGAGACAGAGATTTAAAAGAGAATACAGACTTCTTCCAAGACAGGTAAAGCACACTTTTTACTTCATGTTTTATTTTTGAATACATCCAATGGTTTTCAGAGCTTATTCCTGGATCTTCACCCAGGAATCACTTCTGGAGAGCTTATGGAACCATAGAGGGTGCTAGGATATCAAACCCAGGTTAATCTAGTACAAGATAAATGCCTTCCTCTCTGTGCTATCTCTCTGGCTCCTGCATTACCTTTAACCTTCTTCTGTCACCAAACACAGAGAATGGTTAGAAAGCTCAGCAAGACTCCTACAAATCAACAGTCCCTCTCCTCCTTGCTTATATGCTGAATTTACAAACAGCTATTTCACATAATTAACTTGTTTCCAAATTATGATTCCACATTATTTTAAATAAATAAGAGACAAGTTTAGCTTATTAATATCCATTATAATTATTTTAAACTATGATGCTTAGAATAAGGCATTTTACTATAAATGATTCATGCCCTTGTGTATTACTAAAACCAACAAAAATTTTTTCTAAGGAAAATAGCAGTTTGTGCCACTGAGTTCCTTCTAGCTGGCATCAACGCTACACATTCCTATGAGCAGTACTGATGCTGAAGGTATCATTTGATAGAGAACTTTCACACTGCCTGAACAGAAAAGCTCTGACAGACAAGGACAGACAAGGTCGATGTTAAGCTGTAATTCACAGAAGTTTAAGAAAAAACCCTATTTAAAAAAGTCAAATTATGGGGCCAGGGAGATAGCATGGAGGTAAGGCGTTTGCCTGTCATGCAAAAGGTCATCGGTTCGAATCCCGGTGCCCCATATGGTCCCCCGTGCCTGCCAGAGCAATTCCTGAGCATGGAGCCAGGAGTAACCCCTGAGCACTGCCGGGTATGACCCAAAAAGCCAAAAAAAAAAAGTCAAATTATCTCTTAAGTCAGTAATTCATAGCATCTTTCTCCCTAGAACTTCCACTTCACAGCATTATTCCAGAACCTTGTGGACATTTTGTCATGTCTCATGACAAGCCATGTCAAGATCTGAGCTTATTTCTTATTTTTCATTTTGTTCTGTTTATTTGTTTTCCTTTGGGACTACATCTGGTTGAGTTTAGTTAGAGCTTACTTCTTGTACACAAGGATTATTCCTGGCTATATCCAGGGGACCATGATGTGGTTTTGTGTATTGAATGTAGATTTATAGCATGGTCTCATATCCCTCCTTCATTTAATCTGAATAGATTAAAAATTGAAACAAGTTGACCTATTAAGTTCTTTATTCTTTAGTCTTTTTTTTTTTTTTTGGTTTTTGGCCCACACCCAGTGACGCTCAGGGGTTACTCCTGGATATGAGCTCAGAAATCATGCCTGGCTTGGGGGTCCATATGGGACGCCGAAGGATCGAACCCCGGTCTGTCCTAGGCTAGCGCAGGCAAGGCAGGTAACTGGAAATGAATCACAGGGTTTCTATTCATGCAAAGTCCATTTATAGAACTGAGGAGATTGAATGTGATCTGCAATGCTTTCTGAATTTTTGATCTATGGAGAGCTCTTCATAAAACCTTTGGCTGCTATTGGTATCTTTGTATTTTTACTCAGTGTATATCAGTATTTCAACAATCACAGAGTAGCTAACATACTAAAACCACACTATTTATAAAGATCAATCTATAAATCTATTCCAATAGTGTCCATAAAATAGAATGTTAAACAAGTAGTGGAAATGTTGGCAAAAATTAATTTACTTCAAGAAGCCCAAGGATGTTCACACAAGCCACATCCCTACATCTACTAATGCATTATGTTTCAGGTCTAATCACATCAAACACAGTGGCTGTAGTATTTATATTATCAAACCACCCCCCCCCAAAAAAAAACACCTTACTTCTTAGACTGTCTGCACAATTGTTTCTTTAGACTCTATTAATTGGTGCTGCTTATTGATTCAAGCTGTTAACCCCAATCCCATTCTAATATTCAATATGCCATTCTTGTATGACTCAAATTTCCTTCTTAGGCATGGGAGATCTATTTCTGAATTGATTAAGATGCCTTCCTTAGGTTATTAAGTTGTTTTTCAGGTGAAGATTGAGAGGCATAATGAAGAATGTAGATGTAGTCTGAAGTGATCTAAAATAAAATATCTCTTTTGAGTTACAAAATAATATATCCTCTAAAAAGAAACAGTTGTCTTTCTGAGGCAATTAAGCTGCTTCTGATGAGCAGGAGATGCTACCTGAATAAATGGAGGTTTCTTTTTGAGGCAGCTAAAAGATCTCTGGAAGTGTCAGAGACATCCTTCTGAGAAAATGAGATGCTGCTCTTTTGATGTGAGTGAGGCCCTTCTGAGATGACAGAAATGCCTTCTGAAGTACTCAAGGTGTGTATAACAGAGCATGCATCTCAGGAGCTGCAAGTGTGGCTCAGCTTCCATTACGCCTACAGAAAATTGTTCTTGTATTCTCTAGTTCTGATTTTGTAGAACACAAAAGAGCATGGACTTCTAGCAAAAACAGTGATCTCCCACTCTAGATATTCTCTATCTGTGCCAGATAATGCCCAAATCAAAAGTAATTATACCTATGAAGACATCACCAGAACAGACATGTTCATCTGATAGTGCTATGAGTTGGCCACCATTAGATATCACCAATCTCAAGGTCTGACACAGCAGTCTCCCATTCTCAAGTTGCCAAGCTTCTGGTTATACTTATTGATCCTTTCTTTTGGTCATTCAAATTTTATGTCCTGATACTCTTCTCTAGATGACCTGCTCACCCTTCTGCTCAATAGAAACTAGACTGTATCACTCTCATATCTTGGTGCTGGCCAGTTAAATATACTGCATCTTTCAAGGTGACTAAGTCTGAATTTCTCCAAAACATACTACAAGGTGTAAGATCTTTCCCTAGTCCATATTTCTCTGAGTCTTTTTCACTGGGATTGGCAACCAGGTCCAAGTGCAAAGTCTTCAGTAAGGATCTCTCTAGGCCCTAGAGTCTAGGGTCTTCTTTACCATGGCCTGATTGACTCCAGCTCTCCCAAAATTCCCATTGTGGGAAACAAACTTTATCTTTATCACCCATAATACTCACTGTAGAAGTCAATTTTGCACATACCAGCTCAAATTGTACTTCTAGTCTTATCACTCAGTATCTGTCACCCCACTAAGAAAGTCTTAACCACCACAAACTTAGAATCCATTCCTAGAATCTCATCACTTTCTCATTATCAACAATGCCTTGTTGACCAAATCTGCAGTCGATCTCTATGATAGTACACTCTCTTCATAACTCTCAGAAACATTGCTTAAAATACAGATATACTGAAATCCAACCGTCACTGCCACAGCTGCAGGCAGATGAACTGTGGAGCTGAGATATTTCTGGTTGATTAATCTTACTCTAAATTCACAATCATATTCTCTACTAGGCTCATCATGAATCACAAGACATTTTTGTTCTTTCACTCTTTCACTTTTACCAAGACAATATTTTATACCGTTTTCTCAAACTGAAGCCTCAAAGATCACTTTTTTGCTTTGCATTTTTAGTTGTTGATCACAAGTGTTCTGTCAATGAAAAAAGTGAAAGATAATGTCCTCATATATCCATTTCTTCTTTTTTTTACCCTTCTATATATCCATCTCTATATCAATCAAACAACCACATTTGGGTCTTTATTTTCTCCTTTTTCCAATAATTAAAGAAGCTTCCATTGCTTTCGGGCAAAGCACACCTGAGCCTTTAATGTCCTGCCTGCCGAATGATTCCTTTTATTTTAAGTAGCTCTCCTCTGAACATAATGTACCATAGTACTTCTATCATAAAAATCTTTATCTTTTTGTACCTATGTGTTTCTTGTATTCCTTTACAACAATATTTTTCTTAAACTTTCTTGAATTCTTGCTGCTGATGGGATTGTTATTTGATTCAGACTTTGGAAAAAGAGTTTGGAGACTCCTTCAAAGACTGACTATAGAGCAGCCACAACACCCTAAAACTTCCCTCCTGTGCAACTTCCCATATCACAGACATAAACACACCTTTGCTCATCAAGCCAAAATCTAGAAACAACCCATGTCACCAATAACAGAGCAACAAAATATTGTGGTGCACATTCACAATGAAATACCACTCAGCTATAAAAAAGCTAGAATCTTTTAGTTTGCAATACATTGGATGGAGTTTCACAGTATAGTGAATCACAGAGCAAAGAATAATGACCAGATGATTTCACTTACTATATGTGGAATATAAAGAAACAAAACAAGGAGCTAGATAATACCCGAGAAAACAAGCCCGAAGATATGATCAATAAGACTATGAGTGGAATTGAGGGGAAGGGACCTTGAGTAATGGTAGAGGGACCTGCACACTATAGTGTTGGGCATAGTGGAGTAGCACTGCAGTTCAAAACTGTAATAATGAAAAAATAAATTATTAGAAGGCTGAATAAATAATAGAGTGAACAGAGTGCTTGCTTCTACATGGTTAATTCATATTTAATGGTACCCCTGATGACCCTAAGCCCACCAGGAATGATACCTGAGCTCAGAACCAAGGATAATGCCTGAGCATTGTTGAGTGTGACCCCAAATCAACACAATATTATTTTGTTTACATTGGCTGCATTCCACCATATCCCCTTACATCCCACTCTTTCCTGAGATATCTCTTGTCATCACACCCACCTGTTCTTTGAATTCCATAGAATGACCCACTTTCAGACAATATTTGAGTTAATGTCTCAGAAGTTCTGATACAGTCTAATACACTACCTCTGAAATAAGCTTTTACCATTGACTCTGAGCATTTAGTATTCTCTTAATTGTTCTTTGACTTTGTCTGATTGGACAATTCTATGCATTAGATTCTGAATAATTATACTTTAGAAAAAAACAGTTCTGGCCCCACTGATCTTTATGTAAACATCATCTTCCTGTGTGCTTACTGCTAATCCTATTTCTCAAATACTGAAGGAAATGAAAGCCCCTTTACTTTATATACAGTCACTCACTTCATACCAAAATCTGGCCTTCCCATGAAACTAATCTCTCTGACCTAAACGTTAGCATCTTTTGGAAAATTATATTTCCTTTTAAAGAAGATTTCCCACACACAGTATAAAAGTTGATCTTTAATAACTGATTTCAAGGAGAATTTATTATCTGATCATTGTGTCCATATGTATTGTTGATAATGTATGTTAACTCAATAAAGAGATCCATTTATATTAGCTATTTAATATTTGAAACCTTTCTTCCTTTTGCCCAACCATCTAGACTCAGTGTTGAGCATTTTACTGACATATGGCATTCATGCATGTTAGCGGTACATATTATGTGTGCATGAGTGAGCACATTTGTGATTATAAATGTATCTTTTTATGAATGTGATGTTTCACATATTGTGTGGTACTTGTATGTACACACAATATTTGTTATGTGCTTATAAATGTTATTGTGTTTATAAACAAAGCCTATATCTACTGTGTATGTGGAGCCTTATGTTTTATAAATGATGTTAATTAATTTAAGTTCATATGCTTAATATTATAAACTCTATATAAAAACAATGTTTTGAGTTGCACTGTACATGGGCATGCTTAAAAATGAATGCTTAAAGATAACATTTGATCTAACTGCCTCATGTTGGAGAACCCAAGGAGCATAGGGTCACTTTTTTCAAGATGACTTGATGCAGCAATATTTCAAGGTGTTAAACATCATGGGTTTCAGTATTTATGTACTCAGTTCACAGTCCAAAGAGGTTCACACTGCCTTCTAGCACTGGTTCATACTACTGAAAGATATTTGCATCTAGCTCAAATATTTAGAAATGTAGGATTTAATAAATGAAGATAATTTTAATTTTAGTTAATTTGACTGCTTAGAAATGAGTGAATACTCCCTGCAACGTTTTAAGTTATTATCTGTCACACATAAATAAGTAATTTTTCTTATGATGTAAAACTTTGAAACATATTCTCAGAAACTTTTAAATATATATAATATAGTATTATTAAATATATTTGAACATATGCCTTTTCTTTTTTTAAGTAAAGTAAGTTTTAGTTATGAATTCTGAGGAAGGGGAGACAGAATGCAAAATGCTAAAGAAAGAATGTGGGCTTCCTTAAAGGTGGGAAGTTCTTAGTACATCTCAGAGTGAAAGTAGGAAAGTACAAAAGTCCACATCTCAAGTGGGGAGATGTGGATATCATTTGCATGCAGGCACAGGCTGGCCACATACATGTGAAGAGCCTATGGAGCAGATGTGTCACAGATGCCCTTTCTAGTTCAGAGCTTGCCCCTAAGAGTTTCCTTTGATCTAAACTACCTAGTGATTCTATCTGCACTGACATACTTAATCCCTAATTTTGTATCTACTGATTTCCATTGTAAGTTTTCAACAGGCACTATGACCAGCTTGCTCTATTGTGATTTTTTGCTTGGAGTTAAGAAAACCAATTTACTCTTCAATTACTTGTATTGAATACAGCTATAATTTCCTGAATCAATTGTGGCTTACTTCCTTAAATAACTTATATTTTCTGCTCTTTGCAATTATTTATTATTGTCTACTTGTCCTCACACAGATTTGGGAGAAATGAATGATAAGTGATTGCCAGAGAATTCAATGCCCTTCCTACTAACAATTGTAATCTCCCAAGTGGCTCCCAAACACTTTTGAATTTCCCTTAATCAACATCTCTCCACTTTGTTTATTTTATATACTTTGACAAATAAAACTTGGATTCCCATAGAATAATACCTTTTGTATATAATCATTAATAAACACTAGAGAACTCTATTTTCTTCTAATTTAAAATATTTATAATATTTTCTTCATTACTCAGTGACAGAGCCTTTGGATGTCAAACAAAATAGTTCAACATTAAAATGTAAATATCTTTATTCCTATAATTTATAATAGCCAAATTATAACATCATATAATGATTTATTAACAGTTGTACTTCTTGGCTTCATACAAACACATGCATATATACACAGTCAGGACTTCCTCCTGGGCTTTGGCTTTCCTGGTGAACCTGATCGATGCATCAATTTTATTACCATTATAATAATAACTGGTAAAATTGAGAAAGATGCTATGCAATGTAAAAATAAGATTTTTTTACTTTGCGTAGAATACTAGAGTATGTGCTGTAATAGTTCTTTTGACCTATACTCAGCAACCAGATAAGCATACAGTATACAAATAGTCCCAATTTTGTCCCTTTAAACATTATAGCAGAATTTCAAGTGTAATAGCAAAGTATTCTATTACACGGTTAGCAATTTAGAGAAATTGACTAAATTCTTATAATTAATATTTGAATCATCACAATATAGGCATGTTTAAGTGCAGCATAATTGATGTATATTAAATTACAAATGACCTTGATTGTGAACATGCTTGTGAATCTTAAGTTTGAAGCATCATAGATATGAACTCCTGAGAGCCAATCTTTTCTTGTGTGTCTGTAAACTGGTGTCTTTGTCATTAAAGCCCTCGCACTGTTATGAGGACTAACATAGTCAATAGGAATTTCATAGAGGAACCTAGTATAAATATTTAGGCCTACCTTATGCATGCTCTAAATTGGTGAAAGTACAGTCATGTGAAATAAAGCAATGAGTTAAGGGGCGATAAGAAATCTTGGAGATGTACATGTTTTAAGTAGATAAAAAAGGAATTCTACTTTTTCCTCTTACTGTGAATGTGGACATTATAACCAGTAGTAAAACATAGGATATGAGTGTCACCAGACATTAGGCCTGATTCCAGCTTTGACAAATAATACAAAATGTATTATTCTATGGGAATCCAAGTTGCATTTGTCAAAGTATATAAAATAAACAAAGTGGAGAGATGTTGATTAAGGGAAATTCAAAAGTGTTTGGGAGCCACTTGGGAGATTACAAAGGGCATATGGGAATATCTGCAGTAGAGTAGGATTGGAGTTACAGACAGAAGAAATGAAGAAATGGGTAAGGATAAGGATCCCACACAATCGTCGATTAGTAGAAGGCATACCATGGATGAAGGCATATTGGGAACTATTTGCATCAAAGATAAGTCATTAAAAGCCCTCTGAAGTGTACTGGTCTAAATATATACTCCACCTGGTGGGATAGAATTCTGAGTTGCACCTCCAAAGAATACTAGTGTGGATGGGTCCATGAATTGCTTTTAGTTCTCCTACATCTAGGTGGAAGATATAAAACAGAATTTCTTTTTATCTCTGATGTACAAAAGAAGCTGCTAATTGGCATTGTCAAAGGCTGGCTTCTTGTAAGATGATGCATGGTTAGGTATCTCTTCTATCATATTTGATAGAACATAATCTAAAATGTTCCTACTCAGAAGTAATTAGAGTTTTTGAGCAAATCCTTTCTGATTCTACACAGGAAACTAATCAGTCCCCAAATCAATTGTTTTAAACCAGACCCACCTGTGACAACTGATGGTTGACAACTGAATCATGACATTTACCTCCCATCTGCTAATAGGTACAATCTTCCCTCCTTGCATATTAATATCCTGTTCAGCTTCTTTACTTTGATCAACTAAATTTGCTGAGACAGTTTGCTCTTAGTCAATACTGCACAAAATCTCTCACCAAGTCTTCTTAAACTCACCCCCTTCATCCACTTACACTTAGAAAATTCTAGGATCACATTAAGCTACTAAACATATACTTGTGACCAATATAGCACACCTCTAACTTAAGAATATTTTTGGAGAATAAATAAAATATTTAAAATATGGAGAGTATAGTATTTCATTGTATAGGTAAACCACAGTTTTTTTAGTCACTTATTTGTTGTTGGGCAACTGGATTATTTCTAGAATCTGGCTATTGCAAATAGTACTGCAATGGGCATAGGAGTGCAGAGGTCATTTTTGTATTGTGTTTTTGTGTTCCTGTGGAGTGGTATTGCTGGATCATATGGAAGCTCAATTTCTAGCTTTTTGAGAATTGACCATGTCGATTTTCAAAAGGATAGAAGTCTGCATTCATACTAGCAATGAAAGAAAGTTTCTTTCTCCCCTCATCCACACCAGAATTGGTTGTGTGTGTTTGTGTGTTGTGTGCTAGTCTCTATGGTATGAAACGATAT
>PVKC010053050.1:0-10189 GCA_004027635.1 Crocidura indochinensis
CAGTGCTCAGGGGTCAGGGCTTACTCCTGGCTCCAGGCTCAGAAATTGCTCCCGGCAGGCACGGGGGACCATATGGGGCACCGGGATTCGAACCGATGACCTTTTGCATGAAAGGCAAACGCCTTACCTCCCATGCTATCTCCCGGGCCCAGATGCAAGAGTTCTAAGGTGCTCCCACATGACTGAGTGGTGAGAACTCTTGTTTTGGAACCTTCCGTCCTGGATATGAGTCTTGGCTCTTTTGTCAACTTCCAGGTCACCTTGGACAAGTGACTCACTGTTTCTCATCAATAAGAAATAGGGGTAGTTAAGGGACCTACATCCAAATCAGATGATTAAATGAGAGGATTCAATGAATTATACTTAGAATATGTTTCACTGGTGACTGGCCCATAGTAAACGCTCAGCAAGAGAGGAGCTACTGGCATAAATTTGTAATTGGTTATTAGAGGCCACACCTAGTGGTGTGAATTTTGGGGTAGGGTGGGCAGGAAAGCACACAGTTCTGGGAATGAAACTTAGGTCTTTGCACATGCTAGGCATGTGTTCTACCATTTCAACTATCTCCCTGGCCCTTGTATTTTTATTTTTAATTTTCAATAGCACCACCACCATCTTTATCATTGTCATTTTGTTTTATTAAAAATTGTTATGGTGTGGGGCCTGGGAGATAGCATGGAGGTAAGACGTTTTCCTTTCATGCAAAAGGTCATCGGTTCGAATCCCGGTGCCCCATATGGTCCCCCGTGCCTGCCAGGAGCAATTTCTGAGCACGGAGCCAGGAATAACCCCTGAGCACTGCCAGGTGTGACCCAAAAACCAAAAAAAAAAAAAAAAACCCAAAAATTGTTATGGTGTTACACCAGCAGTGCTCAAGAACCTAGAACTACTCAGTCTGGCTCTGGTCTTCAGTATATGGGCTCACAACAGTCACAACCTGAGCTTGAAGGTCCTTGAAGTGCTGGGGTTGAACCCAGGGCCTCACATATGCTTTACCATTTAACCACATCCCTGATACAAACTATAATTTGGTGTGAGGAATCCCATACCTGGCTGTGCTTAGGGCTCATTCCTGGCTCTGCATTCAGGAACCACTCCTGGTGAGAATTGGGGGAACCTCAAATGATGCCCAGGTACTAAGCAGGTTTTTCTGCTTCCAAGCCAAATATCCTCTGTGCTGTGTTCTCTCTTCAGTCTGGATGTTTAGTTTCAGTGGAACTGATAAGGGAAAAGCTAAGATTCAAATTCAGGCTTCTGCCTCAACTTATCTTGCTGTTGTAGAAATTGCTGAGTTCTCCTTTTTTTAATCTAATGTTCATCTCTGGAGATTCCATGGGGAAACTTTTTCCTGTGTCCTTTTCTTTAGTGAATGAAGTTAACAAGTCATTTGCTTTATATTTTCCCTAGAGATTTCATAATTCTCTGAGGCCATGTGTACCAAGGTACTCAATGGAAAATTTGAAGAAATAAATTAAATTAGTTTTGGAACTTGCAAAATGTAAAGTCTTTAAAATGTTTTGAAATGATGGCTGGTGTGGTAGCACAGTGGTACAGCATTTGCCTTGCACGTGTCTGACCAGGATGGACACCAGTTCGATCCCTGGCATCCCATATGGTCCCCTGAGCCAGAAGCGATTTCTGAGTACAGAGCCAAGAGTAACCCCTGAGTGCCACCAGGTGTGCCCCCCCAAAAATAAATAAAAAATGTTTTGAAATGATATTTTTTATTTTGTTGTTATCCATCCCTTTTGTTGTTTCTTTTTGTTCATTCTATTGCAGTGAACTGAGATCTCTCTCTGTCTCTCTCTCTCTGTCTCTCTCTCTCTCTCTCTCACACACACACACACACACAGAGTTGTGGTGTTCACACACTCTTTGTAACTTTGTGCTGGAGATCACACATGGCAGGACCACTGGGAGCACAGGGGACAGTGGTGGGTATAGGATTGAATTCACAGTTTAATGCTCCTCTCCTCATGTTCCAATCTGAGTTGATTTGAGTCTGTTGATTTGTAGCAATCAAAGGTCTATACTTTTCTTTATAAACCCTTGTCTCTTCCCATGATAACTTCATGGCATTATAATCTTCTTTAGCAGCACCTCTTCTGTGTCAAACATTGTCTTAGAAAAGATCACAATAGGCTTCACTTGCAATATGGCAACTGTGTCCCATCACAGATGACGTCAAGTTCTACATGTAGGGACCTGATTGATAGCACAGCAATGGGGCATTTGCCTTGCATGCAGCTAACCTGGGATGCACTTGAGTTCAATCCCCTGCATCCCATATGATCCCCTGAGCCTGCCAGGAGCAATTTCTGAGTACAGAGCCAGGAGTAATCCCTGAGCACTGCCAGGTGTGGCCAAAAAATAAACAAAAAAAGTTCTACTAGAGAATGAGTATTTTTAATAGTGGTATAATTATAATATTTCATAACACATTTAATAGTCACCAGGTCTATTATTTTGATTATACTATTGCCTAGGATATGTTTAAATTAGGTAATCCCAGTCTAATCTGTCTCCACTGGCTCTTATGAATTATAGGTGCAGGTTCAGTTAACACATGGGAGATGGCAAAGGTAGAAAGATGAAATTAAATTACAAAAGACTGAGACACTCCTCCATAAAGTAACACAGTCACCAATTTCTAGTGGAGAGTCACGGATGCACAGCTTTGAAGGGTATACTGTAAAAATGATTCTTAGTTGTTATTATTATTATTATTATTATGATAATGGGGGAGGCATACCCAGTGATGCTCAAGGACCACACCTAGCCTCATTCTCAGCAGTTGTTCCTGGTGGTGCTCAGGTACCCATGTAATGCCAAGGATTGAATCAGGTCTCTTGCATGCAAAGAATGGACTTAGGGCAAGAGCCATCAAACAGTGGGTAGGGCACTTGTCTTTACATACAAACAACCCAGGTTTGATCCTGACATCAGATATGGTTTTCCTGATCCTACTCAGTGATTCCTGAGTATAGATCCAGGAGTAACTCATACATGGGTGTGGCACCATAACAAAATAAAAGCAAAAAAAAAAGTGTGGGCTCAAATCATTGACCATCTCTGTGGTCCACCACTTTCACTCAATCACAAGTCACAGAATCTTCCTATGTAAGAGAGATACTTAGGAGGATAAAGAGAATTTCATGGTGAGTGGCTAGTGTTTCCAGAAATCCAGAAGCTCGAGTCTTTATTTTTCCTAATGTTATTTATTTTTATTTTTATTTTTAAATTAGTAAATTTACTTAAGCACCATAGTTACAAATATGTTCATAGTTGGGTTTCAGTCATAAAAAAGTATACACTCAGGGGGCTGGAGAGATAGCATGGAAGTAGGTCATTTGCCTTGCATGTAGAAGGACAGTGGTTGGAATCCTGGCATCCCATATGGTCCCTCGAGCCGGCCAGGGGTGATTTCTGAGCACAGAGCCAGTAGTAACCACTGAGAGCTGCCAGGTATGACCCAAAAATCAGAAAAACAAAGTATACACCCTTCACCAGTGCAACCTTCCTACTACCAATGCCCCCATCTTCCTCCTTCCCCACCCCCTGCCTGTATTTGAGACAGGCATTCTATTTCTCTCATTAATAATGTCATGATTGTTGTTAGGGTAGTTATTTCTCTAACTGCACTCATCACTCTTTGTGATGAGCTTCATATCATGAGCTGGTCCTTCCAGACCTCATCTCTATTGTCTCTGGGTATTACAATAATATCTTTTATTTTTGTTAAATCCCACAGATGAATAAGACTATTCTGTGTCTATCTCTCTTCCTCTGACTCATTTCACTCAGCATAATAGTTTCCATGTCCATTTTCCATATATAGGAAAATGTCATGACTTTATTTTTTCCTGAAAGCTGCATAATATTCTATTGTGTAGAAG
Source organism: Crocidura indochinensis (assembly GCA_004027635.1). Lineage (NCBI taxonomy): Eukaryota > Metazoa > Chordata > Mammalia > Eulipotyphla > Soricidae > Crocidura > Crocidura indochinensis. The sequence continues at coordinate 3,897 of PVKC010053050.1, forward strand.
TACCACAGTTGAGGCCGTAGAGATAGCACAGCAGTAGGGCATTTGCCTTGCATGCAGCACATTTATACATGAGGTGGTTCGAATCCCAGCATCCCATTGGTCCCCCATGCCTGCCAGGAGACACTTTTGAGTGCAGAGCCAGGAATAACCCCTGAGCACTGTTGGGTGTGAACCATGAACCGTGAACCAAAAAAAAAAAAAGGAATCAGACTTTCTTTAGCCATTCGTCTGTTGTCAGGCATTTGTGCTTTTTTTTTTCTTCCAGATTCTGGCTATTATAAATAGCACTACAATGAACATAGGCATGCAGAGGGCATTTTTGTTTTTGTGTTCCTAATATCTATCCCTAGAAGTGGTATTGCTGGAGCATATGGGAGCTTAATGTCCAGTTTTTTGAGGGATCTCCATATTGTTTTCCAGAAAGGCTAAACTAGACGGCATTCACATCAGCAGTGAATGAGAGTTCCTTTTTCCCCACATCCCTGCCAGCACTGATCGTTCTTGTCCTTTGTGATGTGTGCCGGTCTTTGTGGTGTGAAACTCAAGTCTAAATTCTGTAAGCCTCTTTCTCTTCACCCTCCACCCTGTCTTCTGACACTGGGCTCCCTAATCAATCTCTCTCTAATGTGCAAGGGAATAAGTCAAAGCTTCTGAGTCTTGGTCAAAATAGAAGGAGCCAATACCATTTAAATTTACATGTTATTTGCAGCTAGATTTGTGCAAGCAAGTTCACTTTCATTCTCTTTTCAATCAGTTACATGTACTTTTGTGACAGGCTGAAGAAAAGAAAGTCTCAGAGAAGACACTGCAGACCCCACTACTGCCTTCCCCTGTGGCCGACCATGTGAAATGCAACATTCTGAAGGCCCAGCTGGAGAACGCGTCTCGAGTTAATGCCCAGGTCAGTGGCACATGCATTCCTGGGGGTGGCTTCACAGGAGTCTTCTGGACCAGGCAGTAGGAAGAGGATCTCAGGGGTTGAGATGCTGTAAGTCAGGGTATTACAGGACATGGGAGTCACACCTTGATGAGAACAGAATTTAATAGCAAGAATCATTGACAGATAATTGAAGGGGCTACATGGGAACTCCAAGGCAGTGTCTGGCAAATGTGAGTGTTCAGATACCTGCAGTGTTGGGCTTTGTCTAGAGATTTAGTAACTGAGGGAAAGGTGTGGTGGGAAAGGCACAGAAAGGGCGCAATCATCTTGTGCATTACTAAGGAGCTTCAAGGCCCACACTATGAGTAATCTAAGGTACTAAAAGTGGTGACGTTTCTAGAGGTGGGTAGGAAGCACTTCCTGTACCCAAAGAAGATAACAAAGATGCTGGGGGAAAGAAGCTGTAGAAGAGATAGCACAGCTGCATTTGCCTTGCAAGCAGCTGATCCAAGACCAAAGGTGGTTGGTTCAAATCCCAGTGTCCCATATGGTCCCCTGTGCCTGCCAGGAGCTATTTCTGAGCAGACAGCCAGGAGTAACCCCTGGGCACTGCCGGGTGTGGCCCCCCAAAAAAAAGAAAAAAAAAGAAAGAAACTGTAGAAGCTTGAAGATGCCAGATTTCTGAGGACGGGTCATGTGGCTAGTGCTGAACTTAGAGTACAATCCACACACAGTCTGGGGCCAGTCACTGTGCAGCTGGTTAATGCTTTTGATTAGTAATTGGATGTGATGAAGCTAGAGCTGAGAGCAACCTGGATGTAGACCAGGCTAGGTGATGCTGAGGAGCTAGGAACTGGAGGGAAAAGTGTCCTTGTTCCCTAGTGCTCTTGCTCTAAACATAGCAATCCTGGAGTCAGCTAGTATAGCAGAAATGAGACTCAGAAAGGACAGGAGGGTGGATTTGCAGATCAGAGTTGATGGTTTGTTTGATTTTTTTTGAGGGGGGGCACACCTGTTGACGCTCAGGGATTACTCCTGGCTATGCGCTCAGAAATTGCCTCTGACTTGGGGGGACCATATGGGATGCCGATGGATCTAATCACAGTCCATCCTAGGCTAGAGCTTGCATAGCAGACACCTTACCTCTAGCACCCTCGTGCTGGCCCCAGACTTGATGTGTTTTGTTTTGGGGGTGGGGGTGGCATCCAGCAGCGCTCAGAGTTTACTCCTGGCTCTATGCTCAGAAATCACCCCTGGCAGGCACAGGGGACCATATGGGATGCTGGGATTCAAACCACCGACCTTCTGCATGCAAGGTAAATGCCTTACCTCCATGCTATCTCTCCGGCCTCAGACTTGATGGTTTTTAATAGCTTCCATAAATGCCCTCACTTGTGTACAGAACAGATTCACTGATGGATCATGGCACTCTCTAAATGCAGCCCTGGAATAATTTCTTTCCAGCATATTTCAAGGAGTAACCACCAGTTGATTACTCTTGGCACTCAAGTTAAAATCCATTAATCATTCCTCCTTTGGAAACATTATATAAAAAGCTGTAGTCTAAATATGATTTTATTAGCAATGTACATAATTGTGTTCTCCATTCCTCATGAAGTTTAATATCTATGCTTATGTGGCTAAGGATAAATTAAATATTATGTAATCTCATGTGCTATTCTGTCTAATTATGAATACAGCAGCCTGTATCATTTAAGTCTCTTGAAAATGTACCCTGCCTGAGTGAGAAGCTAGAGGTTTCCCAAACTTTTTTCATCTTGGTACAGTGAGATGCACATGAGGATCATAAGTTTTGAAGTTAGAGACCCTGAGTTTGAATGTTGATCTCCCACATCAGCAACTTTACCTTCATCTTATTCATCTCAGTGAGCTTCCATTTTCTCATGAATGAAATGATAGTAGAGATTGAGTGAAACAATTATAAAACATCCCTGACATCAGGTCTTTCCCCTACAGTTGTATAAATGAGAACAATGACAATCACAGAAGTGGAGTGATGAAGTCAGGATATGATCATTTGTAGTTGGTTGGTTTGGGGGTCACTCCCAGTGCTTGGAGAGAGGGATTCAATTCTAGACCTCTTGCATGTGAAAAATGAGCTAAACAGTTTGAGCTTTCTCTCTGACCCAGATTATGCGAAAATAACGATGGAAACATTCACCATAGAACGAAGGGCTCGACTCCCTTTATCTGTGAACAGCACAAACAGTGGTATCAGCTAGAGTCTTGTACCTTCTTGTTTTCATTCTATTTTCATTGTTTTAAAGTAGGTCATGTTGTGAGATCCCCAAGCAACTACAGCTTACATCTCTTTCACAATGTGCCAAGCTGATATTCTTGGGAGTTCTGTCATGTAACCAATGACTATGGATCATCTTCCAGGGACCCATGTTTTGGAACCAGTTAAGAAGTGAAGTACATTGGAAATATTTCCCTTTGCAAAAGGTAGAAATAATAAGAGAAATAGAGAAGAAAGAAAGAAAATGTCCTGGCAGGGAAGGAGATGAGGAGACTGAAATCAGTCAGTTAGGCCAGTGTTTCCAGCATATTCTGAAGAGCCTAAACCCCTCACATGATTCCTGAGGCCTTCTGGAAATGCTGCTTCCTGAGTCCCTTGAGACAATCACACGTTGAGTTTGCTTGCTTCTTTGGGATTGAGGAGTTCTGCAGGAAAAACATCTGATTTCCAGGTTTCACTTACATAGCCACACAGCCCTTTGGGGAAGCAGCTCCCCTTGCCATCTACAGTTGCATTACATCTAGTCCATGAACTATAAATCCAAGCCTGGGGAAACCCCAGTCTTCAGAGTACAGTGGAAGAAAAGGAAAGAAACTGAGTGGAAGAGGAAAAACACAAATATGAAAGGATAGGGGCCAGGGGACCAAGTGGCCTCAGGTACATTGATAGTGTTGAAAAAAGAAAAAAACTAAATATCAAAACTAAAGGCAACAACAATGGAATCAAGAGACCCAGACTCAACAATCTACATTTAAAATAGGCCTGTTATACTAGCAGGATAGGGGAGAGAGGGTCTGGTATGGGGTATACTTGGGGAACAGTGTTGGAAGCTTTGGTGATGGGATCGACCCTGATTAATTGTATATCTGAAACCTAACTATGAAGGACTTAGTAAATCACCATGGTTTCAATAAAATAAATTTAAAAATAAATAAATACAATTTGGGGCTACCCACCTCAATCATGATCAGGGCTAGCATGATCCCTTTGGGATCACTCTTGATAGGGCTTGGGGACCATATTCAGTAAACCTGGGTTAGCTGCATGCAAGGCAAATACCCTACACCCTGTACTATTGCTCCAGCCTCTGGAGTGCTTTGAAGGACTCTGTGTATAGGGAGGGAGGGACTGAAGCATACAAACCAGGGTCTGTATATTTATTCCTGATGGGCACCAATGTAGAGTGAGAGTGTGAAGAAATCAAACAGGATCATGGTATTATTCCCTGAAGACTCTTTTAAAAAAAGATTTTCAAGGGCCAGAGTGGTGGTGCTAGAGGTGAGGCGTCTGCCTTGTAAGCGCTAGCCTAGGACGGATTCCTCCTTGTCCTATATGGTTCCCCCAAGCCAGGAGCAATTTCTGAGCTCATAGCCAGGAATTACCCCTGAGCATCACTGGGTGTGGCCAAAAACCAAAATAAAAAAGGCTTTCAAGGGCTAGAGAAATAGTACAGTGGATAAGACACTTACCTTGCATGAAGCTGACCTAGATTTGATCTCCAGCACCCATATTATCCCCTGAGTACTAAAAGGAGTGATTCCTCAGTGTAGAGCCAGAAAAAAAGCCCTGTGCACTGCCAGATATGCTCCCCAAACAAACTAAATGACTTTGATCAGCCTTGAATCCAGAGATAAAAATGATTCCATATAGGAAGGCAAGTGAGGCAGGCTAATAACACAATGCCCTCCAAGCTAGTCTCCTTGAAATTTAAGCTTTGAGTAGATGGAGAACAGAGGCCAAGTTTTCTACTGTGATGAGCATGAGGGCTGCAGGCGGAAGCATCCCCCACTGACCTCTGGCATGCATCCAGTTGGCCTGCATGGTGCGGTGGGTGTCCCTTCCTCTGCCATCAGGATCTGTGATACTTGCCAGAAGGAGAAGGACAAAATCCGATTACATAATTCCTCCCAGGCCTTGACATTGAAGAGAAAGGACAGGTTCTGAATTCCTTTGTAAATTGCAAGTGCTCTGTGAGCACAGTGTTGGTGATTATCTTAGATCTAAAAAATCTGAGGTGGGAGATTAAACTATGGGATTAGCTTTTCCCACATCACCCTTTTCTATTCAAGTGTGAGCTGGCACATAGCAGGTGCTCAGTAAAAGAATGAATGCCAGGATGATTGCACTTCAGTGATTAAGTATTAATCCCCAGGATGGGGAATAATGATTCAAGGAAACTTTATCGTTCATTTATATAAGCACCAGAGAAACTTTATAATTGATGGAGTACATGATGAACTGCCTCTTTGATGATCCACCTTCAGATTTCTCTAATCCTTTGTAGGAAAGTAGAAAACATTTTTGCATGCCAAGATATTCAGTTTTGACAAAACCTGCCTATTTTTTTTAACAGGTTGGAAAGGAGGAATCAACGTTTATAAATATCAATAAGAAATCCAGTCTTCAGGATGCTAATGTAAGGTCTGTTGCTTCTTGTTTGAATGGGAAAACAATACTCTGTATCTTCAACTTTCTCATCCTCCTTGAAACATTCCTCATGAGGGCATTTGCTAATGAAATCAGAAGAGAAAGAGAGGAAAAAAAATAACACTGAATATGAGAGCTTTGGAAGAGAGAGGTTGGCATCAACTTCCTTAAAGCTGCTGCTTGTTCTCACTTCTGTTCTGCTGCTGAGCTAACAAGGAAATCATTTCTATTTGCTTCTCAATCACAGAACTCTGACCTTGTCTTCACCCTGCTTAATGTCCATCTTTTACCCACTCCATGTGACACTTAGGGTGGGTGAGAAGCCACAGAAGGCACTCTGCTACTGCTCCAGATCATCTTCTTAACTTGGCCTATTATTGTGACCCTTTCAGTGAATTCCTGGACAGCAGCAGACCCAACCATCACTACCCAAACTATCAAAAAGCCCCTCAAAAAAAAAAAACCCTTCCTCTTCTAATGTTACAGAGCAGAAGTTCTTCTCTTCTCAGCCCATGTTAGTAACACTTGTAGCCATGGAAGCCCCTTGATAGTCTCCTTCAACAAAGTTAAGGCTAACCCAAAGACAACTTCATTCATCACTTGTCAAAAATACAAACTGGTAGTACTGGAGAGAAAGTACAGCAGTAAGGCACTTGCCTTACATCCCATATGGTCTCTGGCATCCCATAATAGTCCCCTGAGCACTGCCAGGAGTGATTCCTGAAG
>PVKC010053051.1:0-10184 GCA_004027635.1 Crocidura indochinensis
CATATACCCAGCATTTATGGGGAGATTTGGAGACACTATAAAGGTATTTATTCAAAAAGTCACAGACCCCTGACTCTGGTACAGAGAAGGACTCTGTGGCATTAAGATTGACCCGATTTCTGGAGCATCTTGAGCCCTCTCTGTTATTACTCTGGAGATCAATCAGGAGTGATGTGTGTTGGCCCATGGTCCATGGCTCATGGAGCCTATGAATTTAAGTCAATCAACAGATAGCATATGCTTGCCATGGTGATCCTAGCTTGTTTCACATCCATGTTAAAACCTAGAATTGCTTTCTTTTCTTAGCTGTGAAAGATGTGGGATAAACAGACACCTGGCAGGTGTTTATAATCCCAGGTCTAATCATAGCATATTACCGATACAAAGAAAACTCACTCAGTGAAATCACCAAACTTACTCCTGACTGGAATCCAGTTACTAACAAACTTGGATTGTATTTGCTCATGATAAAGACATAGTCCCACATGGAAAATCTATACTGCATTCTTACTATGTACAGTAGCTGCACAAGACATGAGTAATTCAGTAGGTGATAAAGATAAGTGTCCATGGGAATGTCAGCTCTATACGTGCGTACAAGATCTACAGACCTAAAATTAATAATGCCAATGCATATATATATGCGTGTTTTCAGAAGCCTGTATCAGACACAGAAAAAGACTTTTTTCTGAGAAAGTATGGGAAGCAATTTGGGTGACCTAAGTTATCAGATGACCAACTATGGGAACTTCTAGATATATAGTTATAGGGGTAATGAAAATGGATTCTTTAGAATTAGAAACATCCTATAAATCCTGGGATGTGTTTTGAAATTAAAATGTACATGAATGGCTTTGAAAATAACAACAATAATAATAATATGCTGCATAAAACTGTTCATAGATTCTGAGTGGCGAAGTAGAGAAGTGATACTTGGTTTTAACTTTTGGGGTGTGTGTAAAACTTGGTCTTGCTAAAGGTTACTCAGGAATTACTCCTACCATGCATTGGGAGTCAGATGAGACACCAAGGATCAAAACTGGGTCAGCCTTATGTAAGGCGAGCCCCATACATGCTGTAACATCTCTCCATCAACTCCTTGATTCTCTTGATTTTAATATTGAATATGAGAAGAAACAGAGATAGGTGCTTATTAGGACACTATATGACTTTGGGTAAATCACAGTTTACCTAAACCATGAAACAATCATATACGAAACAAACCATGAAACCCAAACCATGAAACAACCATATATAGGACACTATATGACTTTGGGTAATCCCAGTTTACTCAACCATGAATCAAAGGAGTTGGCCTAGAATCTGGCTTCAAAAATGACTTAGATCTATTAAAACAAGGTTATTAATTCACAAATCAAACAAATTAATTTCAAAACTTCAACTTGTATTCACTGCTGGTCTCTAATTAATAGAAGTCTCGAGTCTCAAATTAGAAGCTGCAAATCTCATAGGTATGGAGCACACATGATGAACAGTAGTGAAAATGTCAAGTCTTCCTAGCAAATATTTTCAGAATGGAAACAGGCAGACAACATTCTTTAAAGCTACTGTAGAGGAATAATTCATATTTATAAGTTTAATTTTTTTTGGTTTTTCGGATCACACCCGTTTGATACTCAGGCATTACTCCTGGCTAAGCATTCAGAAATTACCCCTGACTTGGGGAGATCATATGGGATGCCAGGGGATCGAACCATGGTCCATCCTTGGCTAGCACTTGCAAGGCAGACACCTTACCTCTAGCCGGCCCCAAGTTTAATTTTTAATATCAGTCAGACCATGACAATTAGATGTCACTTTCTAAAATAAGGTGTTGACCCCAAGGTCAAAATACCTGAATGATGTGAGAACTTCTTGTTGAGTTAGAAGCTATGGCTAAATGATAGTAAAAATATAATCTATACTTGGCTAAGTAAAAATAGTAAAAATATAATCTATACTTATAGTAAAAATATAATCTATACTTGGCTAAGTCAATAAACTTGAAGTCGAAACATATAGAAATGACTATTTGAAAAAAATATTTTGAAATATCCTATGACATTGTCTACATTTTCCTTTTTGAATCAAGATTTGGTAATGTACAGAGACCACCAGGCATCAAGTGTACATGTGACCTTTTCAACTGTCAGAGCAGACAGATTTTTATCTTATGCGAATCAACCCAAAGCCTCAAAGGTGCAATGAATCCATTTCACTCAACAGTCATTGAATTATAATTCAAAGTTCAACTTACTTTTGTCTTTTCTACGCCAATTCATTTGCCAGCCCAGGGAAGAAAGTTGAAACCTGTTTTCGAATGCAGTCCACTTCTAATGATTTCTAAATATTGGCAGCAATAATTCTTTCTTGTAAAAGAAATCAGCAGAAGCTAGCTTTTCCTCTTAGGAAGATTTTCTTTATTTTTTTGTTTGTCTGATTGCTTAAGGCCACACTCAGAGGTTATTCTTGACTCTCAGAGATTATTCCTGATTGTGATCAAGGGATCATATGGGATGCCAAGGATTGAAGCTGGGTCAGCTACATGTATGAAAAGCTCTCTACCCACTGTACTAATGCTATGGACCACAAAGGCTTTCTTTACCTAAGGATGTTGACCTACTGTTGAACTTCATCAGATTTGAAGAAACACTGATATTTTAGGATATTGTGAAAGTCACTCCAATTACTTGACAATTTTCACATCTTCCACATATTCTCGCTGATGCCATGAGCACACACAAATACACACAAAAGCAACAACAAAAAAGTTACCACTGAAGGCATATAGCTGAAGTCTATATAATCTGCCAACTAAAAAGATATAAACTCACTAAATCACACTGTATAAGTTATTTCAAGATCTTTAGAATTTTAAGCTATGTTTTATTCAAATAGATTAAGATAAATAAGGAGTTTTAAATGGTAAAAATATTAGAACCAATTAAATAATAAAAATTTAAAAAAATGTATGAACTTAAATGATGCAATTACTAATAGTATACCCTTAGAAATGTGCCCATAAGACTTTATACTGATGGCTGAGGGCAGATAAAAATTTACTATGATCACACAAATATTAAAATGATCTTGCCTCACATTTATGAATACCTATAAATAAATGCCATTACTTTCTAAGTATTTTGCTTTTATTTTATAGTTCATGCATCTGACTTTATTTTGGGATCATCTTTCCAATTAATATTTTCAAGTATCGCATATTTTCAAGTTATATCTATAACATGGTGAGTTCTCTTAAATTCCTAATGTGAAAATATTAAGTATTTGGACCAGAGATTTACAGGGTTTAAAGTGCCTATCGTCCCCTGAACACTAGTATGGGTAACTCCTAAACACAAAAACAGAAATAGCCCCCTAGCATCACTGGATATAGCCCTCAAGACCCCACTTTTAAAAAGAAAACAAAACTACATAATTCAAGCCTCTAAGAACAGCATGCATATTGCATACAAAAATAAAATGCTATGAGTGCATTTATGAGGACAATATCATAAACATCTTCTGATGTAACTAAAATAAAGCCAAATACTAATACAAAGAATTTCCTGTAAGTAAAACATCCATGATTCTTAAAAGTCCTTTCATATCCTTTCTTTTTCCTGTCTCCCATTACTTTCTGGCATTTGCTCTTAACAGCAACCCTATGAACTAGACAGAGAAGACAGAATAAGGTTCATTTCAAAAATTAAAAAAAACAAAAAACAAAAGCAGGGTCAGAGCAATAGTATAGCGGTAGGGCATTTGTATTGTGTGCGGCCATTCCAGGATGAACCTTGGTTCAATCCTTGGCGTCCCATAAGGTCCCCCGAGCTAGGAGCAATTTCTGAGCGCATAGCTCGGAGTAACCCCTGAGCATCACAGGATGTGGCCCGAAAAGCAAAAACAAACAAACAAACAAAAAACAAATAAGGCATCAAAATATTCTGAGTTATATGAGATTTTTATGGCTCCTTAGTGGTCATTGGGATTTGAGCCACATAACCAAGTTCCTACCACTATTTCACATTAGTTTCTAAACATCTCACACTTTCATCCACACATAGTAATTCAAGTTCTGTTATAGGGAAAATTACTATATCACAAATTATAAAGTGCCTCTCAAAATAAAAGGTAAAACCACTGGTTGTCTGAAAACAGAAGATAAATGCTCAACTTGAGTGAGGAAGAACATTCAGGAATAAAAATCATTTGTACAATAATGATCTGATTTTGTGCCTAGAAGATCATCTAAGATTGACACTGTTATACCAGTTCTTCTAGTCAAACCTCCAAACTTGCTAAACACGGTGAAACTCAAGTTTAACTGGCCTCATAGTGCTTCTATTTCATAATTCCTCCCTTAATTCTCTTGTCCGCATTGCACCTAATTGAAATAAATTTTTGTAAGTTCATTAGTTATTCAAATATGCCCTAAATGTGTCCTCCTCTGAAATTCCAGTCATCATGGATTTTAAAAGTCATAAACTTGTGGTGAATTAAGTTAGATGGCATTATGACAATGAAGGACACATGTTCACTATGTACAGTGTCCCCTCTCTCGTTGTTCCATTCAAGGAATAAAATGTGTTTCGGCAGTGTTGGAAGGGGCACATATACCATCATTAGGAATTTGGTTACTTTGAGTAAGACGAGCACTCTCATAAACAATCCCATTACAAATTCGTTGTTGTCACATGCAAAACTATTGCTATTGGCCAATTATCAAGTCAATAATTTTTAGCAATGAATATGATCATTTTAAAGATTCTTTCTTAGTAGAAAAAAGTGCCCTGGCTCTGATCCATCACAAAACTTTCTAACTTGTGACCCATCTTACAGATGAAGACCAGTGAAGTAGAGTAGATGAAATAAGTTGCCTGATGTCACACAGACTAACATCTGGATCATCAGTCTAAGAAGTCAAGCAGTGGAATGCCATCCACACTTATATAACTTCCATTTCTCAGTGATTCCAATAGACTCAATTCATTTTCACATAAGTATAAATACCACTGAGTTTCTTCTACCAGAAGACCTGATAAGACTGGTATAGTCTCCTCTCTATACTATGTTTGTTTACTTTTTTGTTCTGGGGTCACATGCAGTGGTGATAGAACTTTGAACTCCTGACTTCACACTCAGTCTTTGCACTCAGATTCTCCTGAATACCAGGATCAAACATGGTTTTTCTGCATCATGCAACCAAATGTCTTGCCCACAGCACTATTACTCTCTCTCTCTCTCTCTCTCTCTCTCTCTCTCTCTCTCCTTACCCCTCTCTCTCAACTGAGGAAAGAGGAGCTGTGCCTTGTGCCTTTCCCCTAAGAGTGGTATAGATTAGGGAAATTGAAATACTGTGATGTTGTAGTGTTTGTGATGGCTGTGATAAAAAGATGTTCAAGAAACCAATACGCAAGCAAAAAGAGAAGATGCGTAACAGGAGACATTCTGTGTCTAGCCCATTCCTTCTTACTAACTTACTAACTTAAATCAGCACGATATACTTACTTTCATTCGTGTTGATACAAATTGCATGATTATGATCTCTCTCCTATGTGAGACTTAAAGATACACAGCAATGCAGCAACAAATGGCCAAAGGCAACATAATGGGAAAACTCATTTGGGGGCTTTGGGGAAGATGAGTTTGGGGTCATTGGAAGAGGGATGTGACGAATGTGGTGTTAGTATTATGTACATGGTAGACTGTTACTATAAACTAGTATTGTAAACCAAACCAAATAATCTTCCTCAATCAATGATGTTTTAAGGAAGAAAAATCTGGCACCTTTCAAAGTATTTCTACTACAGTTACATCAGTACTTACACTCTCTCACCCTTCTTACCAAAGATTAGACCATTGAGAAGTCAAAATGGAGCTTTGTCCTCAGCCTCTGGAGTTATACAATATAGACCAGGGCCCCTCAGATTTTTTGCTGAGCAGCAAGGACAAGGTCATTGGTGTTTGTGGTCATGGTTACTCCCTTGGACCAAGTCTAGCACGGCCAAGTCTAAAAAACTGTCAGGTCACTATGTTAGCACAGTGGAAGCATACTAAAAGACAAGGCTCAATTAATAAAAAGCGGTTTGGAAATTAAGATTTTAGCACGGAAAATAATAGTGTTTGGGGGACTATAGTGATAGCACAGCAGGTGGGGCATTTGCCTTGCACACAGCCAACCTGGGTTCAATTGTTGGCATTCCGTATGTCATCTGAGTACCACAAGGAGTGATTTCTTAGCACCGAACCTGAAGTTACTCTTGAGCACTTCCAGGTGTGACCAAAATAAGTAAAAGTATTTGTTTAATTTTAGAGTGGCATGTAGTTCCACTCTAGTTAATTATCCACGATTTGGCCACTTTTCTGATTCCATTTATTCCAAAAATGAATCTTCCACAGCAAGTGGCATCTCTCAAAGTTCAAGCATTTTTTCCTCTATCATTCCTCTCCTGTTCTTTGTTTACCAGTTTCAGTGGTATAACTCCTACACTGCACTTTTAAATAAAAGAGTATTTCATTAAAATCATTCATTTTAGTGGAGTTTTTTAATTAGGCATTGTGTTATATCCAATCACTCAATTTATGTAATGATAGAACCTCCATCAAATCTGTAAGGTGAGTATCAAGGAACACTATAGTCAGACCAAACTAATATTGGCACTTTATGTAATTAAGTTAGCAAAAAAAGTCTTTGAGTATAATCAATTAAAGGTAAAATGCAAAAGTAAAAATTATATGCCCCAAATATCTTCTGTTGTTATGGCTTTAGTGTAAAATGTTTTGTAAATGGCCATTGTTCGTGGAAATTCCTGCTGAGTACTTAAAGTGGTACAGTGCTTATCTCTGTCCTTACTTAATCTCCACAAGAACACCATGATGTAGAAATTATTATCCCTACTTTATAAATGATGAAAGTGAGGTTCAGAGAAGTTCGATTATTTGTTTGAGATCACATATTTATTCTGTAATCAAGTAAAAATAGAAGTAAATCCATGTCTTTATGGCTTCAAATTTGTATGCTAACCATTATATAAATGCTCTATATTATTAAAGATAAGGCATGTGATAGCTTTCATTAAAATATGAGCAGTGTTGGTATTATTTCATTTTCAAAATTCCTTTATTGAATCAATGCAACAATGTGAGCATGAACATGCAAGTCTCTCTTTAATGAGATGTAAATTTCCATAGTTCTGCTGGAAACAAGTTAGATAGATAGGTAGATGATAGATAAATAGATAGATAGACAGATAGACAGACAGACAGACAGATAGATAGATAGATAGAGGCAACAGACAGAGATGAGTAGGATAAAAAACAGCACAGTTATTTCTTTGAATTCACAACTGATACCTCCAGAAATCATTATAAATTACTGTATACAAAGTATGTTATGGAACTCGAAGGAATATTTGAGAATATATCAAAGAGGAGGTGAATAAAATGACCAGGAGAGAATTTGGTATCATTTATTTTTCATATGTAATATATTAAATCAAAACAAAAGTTAGATATTGATCCTGTTGAATAAATACATTGAATGCAGGAGTAAAGTGTGTAATTGTATAAAGTGTACAAAAAGGTAAAATTGACCTACTACAAATTTCTGTATTTACAACTTTGGTACTTCTTTGTAAATGTGAAATGCTATGTGAGTGTACATAGAAGAAATATATATTGTTTCACAATTGATCATCTAATGGCAAAATGTGCCCTCTCTAGGAGAATTTAGAAACCTCATATTTTAAGGGTCTTATTTCTTGTATTTTCTCCAATGAGTTCACTGCCTGTAAGGGGTAGATATGTCCTATTTGTCTATAAGCACAGAGAACTAATCTTTCCATTGTTATCACTCACAGCACTTTAAATGTGAATACATCATGAGGCTATTTATGTTTGAAATGTTCACTTGACCTTGGATCATTTCAGAGCTGACCTTTTGACGACCTGTTCTACCATTTGATCAACAAAACATATTAAGGGACTTCGGCATACTTGTCTATTTTCAGAGTTTCATAAGAGGTCATAAATATACTTTATCATGGGCCAGCCTAATTCTATCAACAATGAGGAGGGAATAGGAGAAGAGTGGTCAATGGGAAAGACACCTGAAGGTGAGGTTAAAAGACCCTTTGTATTATCTCTATCTCTCTTAGATAATTCATCTATAAAAGGAAGAGACCAGAAGAATAGGTATCCTAGATGATAAAATGCAAAACAAGATTGTGACTGGTAGCCAAATATATTGATTAGACCAATAACCAGAAACACCAAGAGTTAAAAAACGTTAACATACAAAAGAGACAGTCATCATGTTTGAACCCAGTCAACTCCAAAGGCTCACTCTGTTTTTCAAAGAGATATAAATCAAGCCAGGAGAAATTATAGGTGCATTGGCTACAAAGCTAAAATCTAGCAATCTCTGGAGGAGGATCAGGCCATGCCTGCTGCACTGAACACCACAATCACTATCACCTATGGCTCTGCCTCACCACTCTTCCATAGCTGCTGTAGTGACACCAATATGACCAACACTTCAGGTATATAGGTATTTATGCTGTTATCACGAGGAAATTTTTGCAGTGAGTATGGGCACCATCTCCCGACTTTCTACTTCTGGAAGACCTGGCAGCAAAAACATTCCCCACAAAAGTCACAGTACCAGCAATACAGATACTACTCGCTTAACAACCTATCTGTTTAGAGACTGCTTGCACTTACGACCATCTCTTCATCATTATTTTATTTTATTTTAAATATCCTTTTTCCATCTTGTACACTCTACAGTACAGTATTGTGGTTTTTAGTGCTTTTTGGGTTTGGTACCTACTTTACTAACTTTATGTTCTGTATACATTGCAGTACTGTGTGTAAATTACACAACCTATGCAAATTAAAACAAGTAGAAATTTTAGTTTGATGTTTCTCATTATTTTACTTATTCAGAATACTCTATTGTCAAGTACTATACTACTGTGTACAGTATATGCAGTTCCTCACTTAACGATCAATTCGCTTAATAACCAAGTCTTTGAAATGGAACTTGGTCGTTAAGCGAGGAGTATCTGTAATACTTGGAATTCCTGAACAGTTTGACTGCATTTGTGGCCTTACAGTAACCCCATTTTTGTTTAATACTGGCATCCCCACCAATGTTCAAAAACAAATGAAGTACCAGAACGGTCAACTAGAAATAAGAGCTCACTAAACCTACAGACAATGACTTAATAACATCATTGAGTATACAATTTTCACACAAAAACATACAAATGATGATTCTTTTAATTAGAGCATGCTATGCTATCTTTCAAATCACTCAAGAAGGGCTGGACTATCTTCATTTTCTCAAGGCAATTTTTGAAAGTATTTAAATAGATTATTTGAGATCATGAAACCACCTCAAGCCAGTGAGAATGCTTTGTCAAAAAAAGTTGAAGTGAGTTTTGGGGGAGGATGTGAGAAGAAAGGAATCCAGGACTATGGCAGATATAAATGTAAACTCTGAAACTACATTGGGAAATTGTATATCACACCTTTTAAAAACAAAAGAGGACATTCCATATAATTTACCCACTTCTTGGCGTCTAACCAAAGGACTATTTTGAAAGGATATTTGTACTACTGTGTTTATAGCATTCAAAACTGCCCACACATAGAATCAACCTAAATGCACATCCACAGATGATTGAGAGATAAGCTGGTGTGTTTCCACTCACTGGTAAACGACAAGGCCATTAAAAGAATGCAATTACACACTTTGCGAAAAATATAGATGGATCTCAAGGCAATTATGTGCTGTGAAATAAGTGAGGAATGGAAAAACAATTACTGGTTGGTCTTTTCATATGGGGGATATAAATGGCTAAAGCAAACAAAATACTAAAAGCAAAAATAATACTTATAAAACCTTCCACAGTCAGTGAAATTTAAGATAGAAAATAGCAGAGAGTGAGAGCAATGATGATAGGAGCTGTGGGGGCAGTGAGGTGGTTGAAACTTTAGTGGTAAGAGAGGTGGGTATGGGGCCCGGGAGATAGCATGGAGGTGAGGCGTTTGCCTTTCATGCAAAAGGTCATCGGTTCGAATCCCGGTGCCCCATATGGTCCCCCGTGCCTGCCAGGAGCAATTTCTGAGCACGAAGCCAGGAGTAACCCCTGAGCACTGCCGGGTGTGACCCAAAAACC
>PVKC010053052.1:0-10183 GCA_004027635.1 Crocidura indochinensis
CAGAAACAGAGGGAGTCACTCAATTTAGAAGTCCCTGGGGAGAGGGTGGAGGATATAGGAGACAGAATGGGAATGGAGGTGGAGGGAGGACAACTTGGTGATGGGAATTCCCCTGATTCAATGTTTATTTGTAAATGGAATATTACTGTGAATATCATGTAAACCACTATGATTAAAATAAAATTTAAAAAAAAAAGAAGGAAATACAGAGAGCTGGATTGACTCATTCTATCAGTGATAGGAAGGAGAGATGAATGAGTTATGAAAACAGAAAGCTAAGAAACCAAAATATCAGGTATGCTTGCATCCATAGATTGGAGAAATATGTCTCAATCCTAAATTTTTTAGAGCAGGCACCTCTAGAAGGAGTGCTTTATTTCACTGTATAATGAAGAGATTTGGGGAAATATTGATTTTACATATCCACATTTAGTTTGAGAAAGTTGAGGATGTTCAAATGGTGATTTAGTAGATAATTTTTATAGTGGTTTTGATTCATCTAAAGAAAGTTTAGGACTTGCAAAATGATTCAGACTAATAAACATCAAACACCAATGGTGCCTAGCACACAAGGAAGGAAGACAATTCAAGGAAGGAAGACAATATGAAAGAACATCCAAGCAAGGCCACTGATTCTCATCTTGTGCCAATAGAGGTGTGCAGCAAAGGAAATTGAAAAAAGCAGAGACAGGACACAAGGAGAGAATGAGGTCTGAAAATCCAAGCTCCAAGAGAGATTAGGGAATAAAGTGAGAAAAAGAGCAGTCAAATGTTTCAAAGAGGTTGAATGAGATAAAAGTCACTCCCTATTAATATTAGATATAGTTTTTAGTAGTATGTCTTCTCAATAACTTAGCCTTAACTTCAGAAAAAAAATGATCAAAAAATGATCAAAAAAGTTATCATACTATCCATATACCAAATAGCAGAACCTGATTTCCACCATTAACTTATTCTCAATAAGTAACATTAAAAAGTAGCAAAAACATGGGTCAAAGAGAGGTTAGATGCTTGCCTATTATGCAGTTGAATCAGTTTGATTTCCAGCACCTCATATGTTCCCAAAGGTACCAGCAGTAGTGATTCCTGAGCAACACGGAGTTGGGGAACTCATAAATAAATATAGTATTTTATTATAAGTATATATTATATTATAAGTTATTAATAATTATTGTATTATATCACTATGATTAGGTGATTGATAGTCTGTATTTTAAAGTGGATTATGTCAATGATTACCAACTATACAGACACTGCTTTAAAAGTAGACTGTATACTTGCAATCGAGGTTAGATACTAAAGGGTGTTTTTATTTAAATTTACCAAATTCATTACTACCATTATTATATATTTCTCTACATAAAATGATTCCATACAAATAAAAGTGCAAGCAGAGTTAAGTTTTTTCAATCAATGTTGGCCCTGAAAAGTAAAAATAAGACTTTCTTTACTTCCTTGACTATCCCTTACTCACAAGAGCTGTATTCTACATATATACCATTAGATAAAGCCATTTATCTACCCTTTAATTGGCTGAGATCAGAAAATTATATTTTTTGAAACAAGGTTTATTGAGTGTAATCCTATTTGTCCTCCTTATTTGCACAGTATCGATGGTCATTGCTCAGCTCATGTCCTTGAAACAGAATCAGGGACGCCAGAGTGTGAAAAAGTGGCCAAGCTGCTGGAGTTCATAAATTTTGTTCAGCATTGGATGAGTTCAAAGAATTGCCATGTAAGAAAAGCCTTACAGAGGGAATTTATCTGATTATGGCAGTAATAATTACCCAGCTGTTTATTGCAGATAGAGAAATAATTCATGTAGGCAATAGGCCGTGGTGGTGATGACACTCTGCATTTAGTAAATATGCAAACTGTTCACTTCTAATTAAGCAAGCTCGAGGATGCCCTTATTAAATGGATAAACCAAAAGTGCCTTCCTGACAAGTGATGAATCGTTACATTGCACAAACTCTTGCCACAGAATTATTGGAGTGAACTTGGGGCTTAACTTCATTAAGAGATCTTGTGGGATAGTGAAATGAGGATGGACAGCCTAACAAGGCTTCCCTGACAGCCAATGATGTGTACGAGTTTAATACAACTGCACCTCTGCCTCTGTCCCATTTAGCTGGTCTGATTCGTGACAGATAAACTGTGAAAATGAATCTAGGGGCTGGAATCATAAAAATATATGAAATACGAAAACTACCATTGGCAGTGGTTACCTGAAGATTTACTGCCAAATACATAATAAGGCAGCAATTTAATTTTCTAATCCAAACACGTTTTTATATCAAAAGAAGAGGAGATTCTACTTTTTTCATTAACACAAATGATTTGCTTAATAGGAATAGTCTTATTGGTCAGCTTGAAAATAAACACTCTAGGAGCCATAGTTAATAGTGCAGTGGGTCAGGTGCTTGCCTTGTCTTGCACACGGTCAATCCAAGTTCCATCCCCAGAACTCTACAGACCTAGGTTCAATCCTCAGGACCCAACAATTCCCCCCAACTCCACTAGAAGTAAGCTCTGAGTACTGTACTGCTAAGTGTGTTCCTAAAATCTAAAAAAAAAAAAAAAATTAAATCTCCTAAAAAGGTAAATGAATGAATTTTACTGAAGGAAATTAATGTAACAGAAACTACTTTTAATTCTGTCTATGGATGAGATTCACTTAATTTTAGTAAGTACTCATGAAATAGCTTATTTTCCATATGCTTAAGTTGTCTACTTTAACCTAACCACTCATTAACAAACCTCTATAAAGCTATCTTTATCTCAGTTAGAGACCTTAAGAAAATGCTCATAGAGGAGTTTTGTTCCATGAAACAAAAATACTCCTACTTAAATTGTAGAACTGGAAATAATTTCTAACTCACAGATTTGTAGTGAAAGTGGCAGAGATCAGAGCATAAAGAACTTAGGTATGTCTTAGTATATAGATACAAAGTGGTCAATAAAGTTAGCACTATCTAATGCACCTGAGTGCAAAGAGCTATTTAATTCCTGAGGTCTTCAATTGGAGAAAGTCTCTTCAGCAAATGAGGGTTGGTTTAACTGTATATCCAGATGCGAAGAATGAAACTGCATTTTTACCACATGCCAAATAAACATAATAAAGTTGAAGGAATTAAAGACTCAATGCCAGACTTCAAGCTGTTACTTAGAAGAGACCAAGGAGGAAAAGCTTCAAGACTACTGTATTTGTTGATATAACTGATGAATCTCTGTCCTGTATCATTAACTTCATTAAAGCAAAAGTATAGGTTCATTTCCTTAATTACAAATCAAAATAGTATGACCCACTTCAGTGGATTATAACCTTATCTCTTCCAGAGAGGTGAGTCCCATCATTGAGTGGCAGGGAGAAAGTTCTTCTTGAAGAACTTTTCTAAGATTATTATAATTCATCCCAATATTTACTATGTATGCATTTCCCACATTATCTTCTATCCATTTCTAAATTAATCTTTAATTGACTAATAAGTCTTCATCTTAAATTCCCCCCATTGAAATAGCTACTGTGGTTTCTGTTTCCAGACCATATCTCTTGCAAAGGACCTTCTTTCCTGAGTGGACATGTCCAATTTCCATTTTCAGCTCTGCTACATTTTAACACTCTAGTTGTGTTTTACTGACCATGTCTACCTCACATAGAACCTCTAACCACCTGGGAGTCTAATAAAATAAGTTCTGTATTTTCTAGCTCCAGTAGCAAAGTAGATTCATAAGGCACATGGAATAGACTTTTAGTGACTAGCTAGACTTCAGTCACAACTGGGAGGAGGATATTAATTGAAATTTCAATATTCAAATGAAAAAGAGGAGGGATATTCTGATTTAAAAAAGTCAAATGACTAAATTCATCTTTCCAGATTCATCACACTTAGAATTCATGACACTACTAAAACCATAATTTCAGTGTTTAATCTCAAATATGATATTATCCTGGAAAGGCAATTGCAAGGATAGAAAGAGACAATATATATTGTATATATATATATCTATATATATATCTATATATATATATATCAAACAACTTGGATACAACAGATGATGAACAGGTGTGATTACTGAGATTATAGTCTACTGAATGAGCTTGTCACTGCTTGCAAAATTTCAATTATTCAGATTATTTTCAGTTTGATAATGAATTACAATATTTTTGATGTCTAAATAGCAAATTGCTACGAGTCAAATATACACAGATATGCAGTTCAAGAGCCAGAAAGTTAAAACATGTTCTGTTTGTTGGCCCTACAAGCTATTCAGAAGATTTTGGTCTATTGTGCTGGGTATCTCAAGAGGAAGTTACTATCAAGAATGCATTTAGTATCTGTAGGCAAGAAATACTCATTTACATTCTTGCTTACATTGGTGTCCTCCAGTTTAATATTGCATTTGATTTTTCAGTAAAGTTGGGGAATGTTCTGAAGAATCCATATGACCTACTAAGAATCACAGATTTTGACTCTGGGTTACTAGTTGAAAGTTTTAGGGGCTGCATGCATTACTAGTCTGGGAGAACATGCTGATTTTCTTTACATTCCTATTTCTTTGTTAATTAAAGCACAATTGGAATTGGGCTGCCTAAATAGTCTAATGTATTAATGTCTTCAGCTCCCAAGAACTCAAAATCTGTAATACTGTGCTTCCCTGATGCTGAACATGCAGCCAGTTCAACATTCTTGGGTTGTGTCATTAGACTAGAGCATTTGTTGAGTCTGTATGAGTTCTAGCCACAGCAAGATTACTTAAAGACTATCATTGTACTCCTATTGAGACTACCGAATAACCTAATTTATAAGGATGTGAGAGTGTGATCAAATCTTTTGACTTGAATTTCTTTGAAACTAGACACATTTTCATAAAAATCTCTTTAAAGTTCCTTTTTCCTTTATCCTTGAAAACAAATGCAAATGAGCAGATTACAAAGACAGCGTCTAATGCAAGTATTACTATAAATATTTTGAAATAGCAAGCTGTTAGCTGTTAGTTCTGCATTGTGACTATCATGTTAGGAGCAAATACTGACAGTTTAATAGTAAAGACAACATAAAGAAAGCAACTGTGATTTTTTTAGCTCTATGATAATTTCTCATTGTTCAATGATAAGTGTTTGCATAACCAGCAAGAAGCAAAGAACAGAGAAGAAGAGTCAATATATCTAGTTCAGTGTATGGATATGTGGATTTCAGGAAAAAAGCAACAACAAGGAATCCAGCACATGGCCCAGTCTGTGCCCACATGGCAAAGATGTCTGGGGGGTTTTTTAAAGGTGTTCAGAATTAGTACCCCTCATCAACACCACATGCATTAAATTAAATCTTTTTATTTAATTATTTGAGGTTTGGGGAAATACTAGGCGGTGCTCAGGGCAACGCTTGGCTTTGTGTTTAGGATATAATTCCAGAGGGAAGTACTCAGGGGACCATATGTGATGCTGGGTATCAATCGTAGGTGCCCTGCATCAAAGAAAACATTTCCCTCTGTGAGATATTAACAATGCATTTTAATAGATCTTGGCTTCTCCTAGGTCTATTAGGCTAGCCTGACAATTAATTTAAAAAATATTACATATAATTTTAATATGTACCTAAATATTACTGTGAAAGATTTTTAATCCACTTTGGTCAAAATAAAAATTGTTTAAATTTAAAAAATTACATATAATTTTAAAATTGGAATAATATCCATATGAATAGTAAATACACTAGTCATTTTTCTCCCAAATCTTGAAAGATCAATTGAGTCATTTGTGTAGGTCTTGTTTCCTCAGATGAAGTTTTCTAGATGTTAAGAGTGAAAAGCAATCTTCATGCTTCAGGAATATCTAATATATTTCAATGATATCATCTATTACTATGAAATACTTTAAAAAGTATTGTGACACACTTGGTATACTTTGATGTTTGTATTAAGGATTATAAAAATTAAAGATTTGTAATCCACTTTGGCCAAAATAAAAATTATTAAGAAAAAATTATAGCATAATGTATTTGCATATATAAAAGTCATGATTTTATGTATTATCATTCAATTTCTTTCATGAGTAATTATTTTATACCATGCACTTGACTATGAGTGTTATGCATTAGGTTTTTCTTATTCAAATTTTCTAAGTACCTTTATGAAAATTAAAGTGCTTAAGTTCTTCAATAAGTAAATATATAGATTTTTTTGTCTTTGACATCTATTTATTACCATAGTAAGCAAATGTGCATAGACTTAAATAGAAATTAAAAACCTAGCTTGTCATCTAATGCAGAAATCCTTATGAATCCTTCCCCCAGAACATTTTGTATTTCAAAAGGCTAGACTACTATTGATTAACTCTAATTACTGGAAATGTGTTTTACTAGTCAAATCCAAACCCATTTTTTGCCTTGCATATTTTGACTCTTACAAATGTGGGTCATGATACTTATTTAAAGTTTGAAGATAGATGCAGGCTTCTCTTTTCTTGTATTGGTTCATTCTTTACAACTCCTATATACCTTACATGTCTGGTGATTTTCAGCTGACAACAGACTTTAAGTCAATGTATATCATAAAAAAGGGCATCTAGATGTTAACAAGAATGAGTCTTTTCCATTCATTTCATTCATCATGTGTCCATGGAAGCAATTAATATAGTGAAAAGAGTGATTCAGGACATCCTTAAACCTAGAACCCTATCTCAGTTATGCTGTTTTTTAAATACCATTTCAGAGTTAGCAATTTAACCTTGTTAAGCAATTAAACATGCTTATTTCTACCACATACCTTTTTGTTTTGTTTTGTTTTAGTGTCACACCCGGTGGTGCTCAGTGGTTACTCCAGGCTCTGGGTTCAGAAATAGCTCCTGGCAGGCCTGGGGGAACATATGGCATGCCAGGAAATTGAACCACCATCTGTAATGGATCAGATTCGTGCAAGGCAAATGCCCTACCGCTGTGCTATCTCTCCAGTCCTCATCACATACCTTTGAGTGTTTCATAAGCACAACTACAATAAAAAAATCCACTTTTTAATTCCTGGGTGAAGGGTCAAAGAAGTGATCTTTAGAGGAACTAAAAGGGATAGGACTCAGATAGAAAGGTAGCTTGAGGGGGATGAAGCTCAGGCTCCTTGCAGGAGCTACAGGGTCTGCTTCTTCCACCAAGCAGCAAAGATGTAAAACAGCTCCAAAGAAGTCACTTCACATAGCCATATTTCTTTAAAAGCAAACACAGATTTCTTTATGGACATATACAGTTAAGCGAATACTTGGACCTTCCTTCAAGTTCACAAACAAAAGGCTAAGCATTCACAGGGTCAGAACTTTGGTGCATTGGTAGGGCATTTGCCTTACATGCAGCTGACTTAGGATGGACCAGAGTTCGATTCCCCGGCGTCCCATATGGGCCCCCAAGCCAGGAGCGATTTCTGAGCATAGAGCAGGAGTAACCCTTGAGCATCACTGGGTGGCCCCCAAACCAAACCAAATCAAAAGAAAACAAAACAAAAAAAGAAAAAAGCTAAGCATTCTGGCAATGCTTCCTCCTAATGAGAACAAGGCACCACGGAGAACATATAATCTTTATTAAAAATGTGCTGTAGGTAAGGCGTTTGTCTTAGACGCAGAAGGACGGTGGTTCGAATCCCGGCATACCGCATGGCCCCCCAAGCCTGCCAGGAGCGATTTCTGACCATAGAGCCAGGAGTAACCCCTGAACGCTGCTGGATGTGACCCCAAAACCAAAAAAAAAAAAATAGTGCTGTAGTCTCTCCCAACCTTCCTTTCATGCTTGTCACAGTTGTCTGATAAGCTGAAGGTCCTCAGATTCTTCTGTATCTCCCCACACCCTTTTCTTCCTTTTTCTGTTTTCTTTTTCATATATTTGGTTTTTGGGTCACACCCAGCAGTGCTCAGGGGTTACTCTTGGCTCCATGCTCAGAAATTGCTCCTGGCAGGCACGGGGGACCATATGGGGCACCGGTATTCGAACCGATGACCTTTTGCATGAAAGGCAAACGCCTTACCTCCATGCTATCTCCCAGGCCCCATCTCCCCACACCCTTAACAAGTTTCATGCCATATTAGATTTCATCTTGCCATTCAGCTATTAGTGGACTTAACACATATTAAAAAGGTAAAGACAATGGGTGACTTTCAAAGGAAAGAGGAATGAAATAGTAAATAGAAATTCCGATTATGGTGGCCAGAGAGATAGCACAGTGGTAAGGTGTTTGCCTTACACATGGCCAACCTAGGACAGACCTGGTTTCGATTCTTGGCATTCATATGGTCCCCCGAGCCAGCCAGGAGTGATTCCTGAGTACAGAGCCAGGAGTAACCCTTGAGCGCTGCTGGGTGTGGCCCAAAATTAAAAAAAAAAAGAAAAGAAAAGAAATTCCAAGTATGGGAAAACTGTGAGGAACTATGAGGCCCCTACCCTCTAAATTCTAAGGGAAAATTATTTGCAACAAAGAATGTTATACCCAGCTAATATGTCAATCATGTCTGTGGGTAAGACTTGAAAACAAGACACGGGAAATTTTCTTTCATACATGGTATGATAGCAATTGTTCCTAAGAAACAAGAAAATATTTATGAAAAGGTATATGGGTTTCACAAATCAGAGTAAATCTTTCTAGTCCATAACCCAAAGAAAGAAAAGTCATGAATTTTTTTTTTTTTTTGGTTTTTGGGTCACACCCAGTGGCACCCAGGGATTACTCTTGGCTATATGCTCAGAAATAGCTCCTGACAGGCACGGGGGACCATATGGGACTCTGGGATTTGAACCAACCACCTTATGTCCTGGATAGGCTGCTTGCAAGGCAAACACTGCTGTGCTATCTCTCAGGCCCCATGAAATGTCTTAAGAAAGAATTGTGCTTCACGTCGAGAGAAAAGGCAGTTAGTCTTCAGTAGTATGATAATGAGGCCAAGGAAGGTTGGCACCAGAAGACCAAAAGAAAAATTAATAAATAATATTGCTTTATCTGTAGAGTGAAATACTAGTCATCAAAAAGGAAAATGAATCACTTCTATGTACTCTTTTTTTGTTTGCTTGTTAATTTGTTTTAGGGGAGGTCACACCCAGCAGTGCTCAGGGGTTACTCCTGGCTCTACACTCAGAAATTGTTCCTGGTAGGCTCGGGGGACCATATGGGATGCCTGGATTTGAGCCACCCTCCTTCTACATGCAAGGCAAATGCCCTACTCCATGCTATCTCTATGTTCTCTTATGCTGATAAACCTTGAAAACTTCCAGTGAAATCACACATTGTAAAAGTCAATATATAAGAAGTGTTCAGAATAAGCAAGTGTATAGAGACAGGAAGCAAACCAGTGTTATCTAGGACTGAGTATCGAGGGTAAATGCCAAAGGTAACAGGATTTCTTTATAACAGGATTTCTATAAAGAATGCTTTAAATTAAACTTGGAGACAGTTGCATAAACTTGTTAAAAACCATAAGATAACAATCCTTTAAATGAATTAAACCCTTAAAATAAATTACTTGCTAAATAAATTGTACCTCAATAAACCTGTTTCAGTAAAAAGAAAACAAATATATCATTTAAAAACACTTTTGTGATAGATGACGAGTAGCAAAAGAGAAAGGACCATAATGTACCTAACCAAACCCTGCTGGACAGTCAACATACTCAAAAACTACTTCATGTTGATGAAGGACAAATGTTTATTCAAAACAGAGCTAGTGTAGGAGATATTAATAACCAACAATGACATTGGGGGAATAGATGACTTTTAGCTTTAAATTCTGTCAAAAATTCAGTTTTCTGTACTCTAAGCTAATAATGTTTTATTAATGTCACCAATCTGTGACTCTCTAGCTAATTTTTAATTTCATTATATAATTTCCCTATTCATAACCTGGGGCAGTTTTTGCAATTCCAGCTAGATTTTACAAAGGAACATGCCTACCAAGTGCAAACTCAGCCTTAAATTAATCAATTCCATTCATCTTTGTGATAGGTTCACTCTTGCTTATGAAAACATACTCTTGTATATGTATGAATTTCTTTACTATTAAGTATAGAACAAACTATTTATGTTAATAAAAAAGCAGATAAAATGAAATTAGGCCCACTGTTGTTTGGTATCCTACTTGATTCCAAGAAAAACATGTAAAGCAAATTCTACCCATTTTTCCCTATAAATGATTTCATGTTCTATACTTTTTTTT
>PVKC010053053.1:0-10183 GCA_004027635.1 Crocidura indochinensis
CCTTCATTTTCCCCTCCATCTCTCAAACCAATAATAAAAGCCTCTGGAAGGACTCCACCTATTCCCGGAGTATTTGATCCCTTTCTTTTATTTATTTATTTATTTATTTTTATTTATCCGTTTTTTTCTTTATCTTCTATTTTTTTTTCTTTTTCAAACAAATCCACATAACTTGTACTGACTAGTCCCACCACCCAATTAGGGGTAAACGAGGGGGTTAACCAAGACCAAACAGGTATAAGATCACCAAGTAGTAAGCTAGGCACAAAGAGGACCATTTGCTTTAGCAACCCCGTGGGGGTAGGGGAGAGGATATGGAAAGTAGGATGGGAACAGAGGTGGAGGGAAGACTTTTGGTGATGGGAGATTCCCTGATTTTATGTTAATTTTTACCTAAAATTTGATTGCCAACGATATGTAACCCAATATGTTTAAAATAAAAATAAAGCAAAATAGAGGTAAGATAGCAAAACAAAAAAAAACATTTTTCACAATTCCTTGTAAATAATATGTGTTCCATAGATATTAGTAACTAGTTTTTATTTAATGTTCAAGTCTCTATTACAGAGTTTAGCATGGCTGTTCAATATATAACTTGATTTCACAAAGAGAACTGTTAGAATATTTATTTATATTGTCTGAAGACATAAATAACTAGAGGAGTTTTCTTCAACCCAATCTCACATCTAAGGATTGTTGTTTGTCCATAGGTGTGGAAAAGTTAAAACCACTAATTTATCCCTTGGTATGCAGAATAGGTGTTAAAAGGTTAAAGACAAGTGGGTAGGGTATTTGTCTCAAAAATGTCTGATCCTCACGCATCACCAGGAGGAACTGCTGAAAGCTGCTGGATGTGGCCCCAAAACAAAAACAAAAACAAAAATAGAAAAAAAATGTATTCCGGGCCAGAGCAAGAGTACAGCAGGTAGGGCATTTGCCTACCACACTGTCAACCCAGATTTGGTTCTAGGCATTCCATATAATGTCCTCATAACTATGTAGAGCTCAGAGCCAGGAATAAACCCCATAGTAGGGGTGGCCCAAAAATACCCCCAGAAAAGTATTCCCTTTTTGTTATCTTGGTTTTTTGGTGGTTGTTGTTGTTGTTTAGATTGGGTTAGCAAAAATTTTTATTAATATCTTTAAACACTTTGATTACAAATATGATTGTAGTTGGGTTTTAGTCATGTCAACAATATTTCCAGTAGTTACTTCTCTTTGCTGTGGCATGTGAAAGCAGCTAGAAATAACATGTAATGAAAAATGTATCTGTGCTTCCTGGGAAATTGACTAAAATTTATGCTGAATCTCTTAGTAAAGTAGTAAGTAGATTACTGAGAACTGTATGTAGGCTCAGTTTGATTGGGGAATCAATGGTGTTTTGAGGACATGGAGGTATATACTCATATATATAAGCATATATATAAACTATATGCTTAGTTTTGGGCTTTTGTGCAAGGAACAAGGAAAAGATGGTAATTTATGAATGAGAAAGGAGAGTGATTTATTCTTTCCTTTCTTTTTTTAAACATTGATATGTTTAGAGGGCTCCAATTAGAGAAAGAAACACTGAAGATTAAGTTGAGAAGGAAATTGTTAGAATATGTGATTCTGAGAAAGCTAAAGGGGAAGGAATAAATAGCTTAGGTAGTGGTTAAAGGGAAAGAAGCTGGAATAGCAAAAGGGATATGAATAGGAAATTTATTATATAAAAACAAATACAGAAGAAAGGGAATAATACAAGGAATCTTTAGCTTGAAGGAGTGCTACTGGCTTTAAGGTTTTCTGTTGTTTGTGATACACTGTTTCTTCATTGGACAAAGAAGAGTATATGTGAACACAGATGCTTAAAAATTGTGCAGAAAACTAATTTGTGGACACCAGAAGAAAGGGCTTATAAAGAGCTAAGATAGAAGATGGTGGAGTAATCTTGAATTTGCACCAGTGTTGAGAATATTTTGGAAAGTGCTATTTCCTCCTTGAAGATTCCTTTAGTCTTTTTGTCATAGAGTATTTTACCTATATGTTGCTCTATATACCTTATGGTTTCAGGTTTGATATCAAGGTCTTTAATCCATTTAGATTTTAGCTTCATACATGATGGTAGCTAGAGGTCTAAGTTAGCTTTTTTGCAAGTGGCTAACCAGCCACTTGTTGTAGAAGCTCCATTTAGGATTTCTTGCTCTTTTATCAAAACTTAGGTTATTGTAATGGGGGAACATTCTCTGAGTACTCAAACTTATTCCACTAATTGGAGGATGTGTCTTTATTCCAAAACCATGCTGTTTTTATAACTGACTGACTGCAATATTCTAGGTGAAGCCTTCATTTCATTATTTTGTCACTATATACCACCACTGCCTTCTGGCCTTGAGTGTTTCTTGTGACATATACACTGTAAATCTTACGGATCCCCTTTTGTACATAATTTCCCTTTTAGATCTTAATGCTCTCAGTATTGTGTCCCTATCTGTGTGATTTGTCACTGTGTTTACAATATGTCTTGGGGTGCTTTTCCTCGGGTCTCTCTTTGGGTTTGCAGGATTTGGTTGCATGCAGTCTTTAGCTTTTAAAGTTTCTCTGCAATGTTGTCTTTGACTGTTGATTTATCCTGGAAAGTTTATTGTTAGTTCTCTGGGACTCCAATAATTCTTATGTTTTTCTGTTGAGTTTATCAGAGACATTTCATCTGTTCCCAATCTTTGAGGGTTTATTTTTCATCATTTGATCCATTGCTTCAATTCTCTTTTCCAATCTCTTTTATTTTCTGGAGTTGTTATGCAGCTCATCTTCCAACTCACTTATTGAGTTCTCAGCTGCTGTTAACACTGTTGGAGAGGTTTACCAGTGAGATTTTCATTTTGCCTACCATGTTTTTCAGTCCTGTTATTTCAGCTTTGAGTTTTCTAATTTTTATCTTTATATCCTCTTGATTCTTATCTATGTTTGATTTCTAAGGACCTCCACCATATTTCTTTTCTAAACTCCCTGAGAGGCTAAATATAATATATACGATATACAATAAATAATAATATTATATATATTATATATCCATATATAATATATGTCTACAGAGCTGCCATCTTCATTCTCTGTGCCTAGAGTTGTACTACTTTGTTTCCCCATTTCAACATTTGTTATTTGGAGAATTTTATGTGTTGTGCTGGTGTTTATTGACTATAATATGTGATTAGCCATGGAGCAAAGGCCACACTCCTCTGCTACACTCTTCATTGGCAGAGACAGCATACCTTTGCTATTTTTGTTCTCAGGGGATGCCTTCTGCTGTCATACCTTCCTGAGCTTTTCTGGGTCGGGTGCATAATGGCAGCTTCACAGAGTAAATCAAAGACAAATGTTCAAAATGTCTCTCATGTGTTAAAGCCAGGAATCAACTTTCTTTGCCAAAAGATTACTAGATAGTTCTTTTAATTTTGGGCATGTTTTTCCACAATTTCTATCCCAAATAACTCTAGGCTGGATTCAAAATTAAATTAGTTTTCTGGTTTATTTTTGTTGAAGGGTTAAAACTGCTATTGCTCTGTGGCTGTGTCCAAACACAGCTTATTTTTGACTTCGTCAGAGTGTGTAGTTTTTATAGGGATATCATAATCAAATCTAACGTAGATGTATTTTCAGAAAATTCTTTTAGTATCCAGATTTTCTGAGTTTACATTTACTTATAAGCCTACATATATCTATTTACAAGAAAGATACCTAGATCTTACTAACAAAATTGAGACAGCTGAAGTTAAAAATAAGCAAGAAGTGAATTCCATAAATTGTTTTCTTTTGTTTTGTTTTGGGGCCACACATGACGAATCTCTGGGGTTACTCCTGGCTATATGCTCAGAAATTGCTCCTGGCCCAGGGGACCATATGGGATGCTGAGGATCGAATCCAGGTCCGATCTCGATCAGCCATGTCTAAGGCAAATGCCCTGTCACTGTTCTAGCATTCTGGCCTCAAATTCCATAAATTTTTATTACTATAAGGTGAATATTTGTAGATCATATTTTACTATATATGCATATACAAATATGCAAATTTATTTAATGAATGCATGTGATATAAATAAAGTGGTAAATAGATAAAATATTCATAATTGAATTAACACATTTTTTTCTTTATTCCTAAAATGTAGCAAGATCAACTTTATACCTGGGCTGCAGTTAGTCAACCCACACATTCACTGAATTACACGGAAGGGCTCTTTCCCAGGAGAGAATCATCTGTTTGGCCATCATTTAAGCCTCCTAATGAAGAACAGAGATTTAAGGATACTAAAACAGGTAGGATCCTATGAACAGAAGCTATTCTAAATGTGTTTTGCTAAGTGGGTTGTATTTGAATGCTGTTTTTCTTTTATTTCTCAGGTTATAATCTGCAGATAATTTCAGTAAAATCAATGGGAGACTTATTAAGTAAAAATAAACTTGCTTCAGTTTCTTGGATGCTGAGTGAAAGTTTTAGAGACTGGCACAACAGCATTGCCTTAGTTAATATTGTGCAATCACTTTTCAGGTCTACTGTTTCAAATATTTGATTGAGGTCACAGCTTCCTATCTGTAGAATGTCTGAAGAAATATTTCTATTTCATCTTTACAGGGTTTTGGCTGCCCTTTCTCTCCCTATGCATCTCTTTTCCAATTGCTCTTTTATTTGCTGTTCTTTGGGCTTCACCCTACTATATTCAGAATTTATTCTTCAGTAAGGGATCACTATCACTTCTGGCTGCTTGGGAGATTATATGATGTGCCCAGTTGGAACTCAGGTTGGCCACTTGCAGAATACTGTACCTAATGTACTACCACTCTGGTTCTCCAGAATATATTTGCTTTTTTTCTTATTGTATATGCCACATTCATCAGTGATTAAGTATTACTACTGTTTCTGCATCCAGGAATCACTTCTTGAAGACCCATAGCACCATATAGGAGTTTGGGAATCAAACTTGATTGTATGGGTTTAAGACAAGTGCCCTACCCTACCTCTCTCTGGCCTCTCTTTTCTTATTGCTCTCTCTGTAGCTTTCCTTAGTCAGGTTTTTTTCCTTCGGGAAAACTTGAAGAGATAAATTAGAGCTAGATATTTGATTAAATTTGAATTTTGAGTAATATTTTTAAAATTATATAATGTGCAGGTATATTTATTTTTTCTCTTTGAACACTTTATTTTTTAAGGTATTTGTATTATTGATTGGGAAGCTAGTATGAGACAAGTGTCAGTTTTATAGGAACTATGTGTTTTAGTAGTAACACTATCTCCAAAACTAAAATTAGAAAAACAATGTATTTGTAATACATAAGAAAAATATTTTTGTGGAATAATGTTTATAGAATTTGATTATACTTTGATTTTTTGGCTTTATTTTGGTATAGTAAATTCCTATTTCTTGATGCATATGAGCTAAAATTGAAGAGAACACAGGTCATTTTCACTATCAGGAACTGCTTCCTTATCAAATTTTTATAAAAATAAAAGATAGCATACAGGTCAAAGTTCTGGATTTTAATCTCCCTACCAATTTGGTATAAGAAAAAATCATTTGATTCTTAGGACAACCTTAGAGCATGAAGCTGGGCTTGCCATGCAGGAGCTTTATAATTATCTTTGAAATTATTGAATAGTGTACTGAGGCCTTTCCCTCTCTGTATGAGCTATTCTCAGTGTACTTGAGAGCTGCTTAGATCAGTATTTAGAAAACCATATGAAACTAAGATTGAGTCTAGGGTTCTGACTTGTACAATGCTCTGAGCTTTCTCACTTGTACAATTCTCTGAGCTTTCTCCCTGGCCATGGGTTACAGTTTTTCTATATATAAATAGGAATAAGACACTATCTGTGCAGGGTTATTTTGAGAATGAATTGAATGAATAAATGTGCATTAAGTACAGCATTAGCATTACAATTGGAGTACTAGCTTGTTTTGTGTGTTTGCTTCTGTCATAACTATTTTCATTATTCCAGAAAACTAGTTTTTCATAGTTATTTTGAAAATTGGCTGAAACCCAAAGTACAAGTTTTTTTTCTCTAGATTCCTGCCTAAGAATCTGCAAAGGAGAGGACCGGGCGGTGGCGCTGGAGGTAAGGTGCCTGCGCTAACCTAGGACGGACCGCAGTTCGATCCCCCGGTTCCCCATATGGTCCCCGTGCCTGCCAAGAGCGACTTCTGAGCGAATAGCCAGGAGTAACCCCTGAGCATCACTGGGTGTGGTCCAAAAACCAAAAACAAATAAACGAGCAAAAACAAACAACAAGAAAAGAATCTGCAAAGGAAATCTTGTGCTCAGAGCCTCCTGTTTTTTGTCTTAGTTTCTCTAAGAATGCACTTACCCTCTTCTTTGTGTGTGTTTCTAAAATTTCCAAAACCTTCTCTCACTGTCATATGTATCATTTCTAGCCACTTTCTTAATTTTCAACAGTACTTCTAGTACTACTGTGGTAATTTTCAGGTTTATAGGACTAAGATAAGTTTGATATGGCTTGATATTGTCAGTTGCCTTATTTCTTTCATTATATGCTACAGATGAGTGAGAACATTCAATATTTATACTTCTTCCCTTGACTCAATTATAACAGGAGAGCCTGTAGTTCCTACACTTGCAGTGAAAAATTTAAATTTCATAGTTCCTTACAGTTCTAAGGTATCTATAGTTTTAATATATTACTTATTATATTATATAAATTTCTTTCATTACAATTGGAATTTAGGGTATCTACACATAAAATCATATAGTAAGTGCTACAATCAAAAATGTTTTATAGGTCTAGAGTGGTTGCACAGGCCATAAGGCATCTGCCTTGCACTAGCTAGCCTAAGACAGAGCACACTTTAATCCCCCAGCATCCCGTATGGTCCCCCAAGTCAGGAACAACTTCTGAGCACATAGCCAGGAGTAACTCCTGAGTGTCACCAGGTGTGGCCAAAACAACAAAAAAAAAGTTTTACATATAATATTTTAATTATATTTTATTTTTGAGGTAGATGCCAAGAAGTAGATTCACTGAGTTATATAAAAATTTTAGTCTTCCTTTTTCTTTTCTTTTCTTTTCTTTTCATTTTTTTATTGTGTTAGGGTAAGGATTGTGGTTTTGGATAAGAATTATGATTAGATGTAAGGTTAATGTTAGGATTAGGGTTAAGTTGTTATTAGGGTTAGGTTAGGGATTTGGTTAGTGTAAGTATAAGGGTTAGCTCTAGAGTTAGATTATGGTTTGAGTAAGGATTTGGTTTAGGTTTAAGTTTAGGGGTAGTTGTACTGTAAGGGTTAAGGTAAAGCTATTGTTAGTGTTAGGGGTATGGTTAGGAATGTTAGGTTAGGGATGGGTTAAAGTTAGGGTTAGGTTTAGGGTTATATTTAAGATTAGGTTTAGAATTAGGGTTATTGCTAATATTGTTTTACAGTCATGTTTATGGTTAAAATTAGGCCTATATTGTATTGGCCTTATATCTTATGGTATAGTAAGGGTTTTGGTGTGTATAAGAGTTAGGATTAGTTTTCAAATTAGGGTTAGGTGAGGATTAGGGGTAAGAAAATGGTAAACTATATGAGTTAGGAATAGGTCATCATAACTATAATTATTAGGGTTGGATTAGTTTTTTAGGTTGGTTTTATTTGTACTGTTTCATTAGCATACAGTTAGGGTTCTGTTAAGATTAGGTTTCAGGCCAGAATGATAGCACAGCAGTAGGGCATTTACTTTGCACGTAGCCAATTTAGGATGAATGGTGGTTCTAATTCTGGCATCCCATATGGTCCCCCAAGCCAGGAGCGATTTCTGAATGTATAGCCAGAAATAACTCCTGAGTGTCATGGGGTGTGTCCCAAAAACAAAACAAAGCAAAAAATGATTTGGTTTCAGTTAGCATTAACATTAGGATTGGAGTCAGCATTGTTTTGAGAGTGGAATTGGGAATAAAATTAGGTTTAAGATTAGCCTTAGAGGACCCGGAGAAATAGCACAATGACATTTGCCTTGCAAGCAGTTGATCCAGGACCAAAGGTGGTTGGTTTGAATCCCAGTGTCCCATATGGTCCCCGTGCCTGCCAGGAGCTATATCTGAGCAGACAGTCAGGAGTAACCCCTGAATACCGCTGGGTGTGACCCAAAAACCAAATAAACAAATAAATTAAAGATTAGCCTTAGAGTTAATGCTTAGAAATTAGCATTAGGGTTAGCACTAGGTTTGGTTTAAGATAAGGATTAAAATTAGGTTTAGGGTTAAGGTTATTTTATGTTTAAGATAAGGTTTACACAGAACTTGAATCATCTTGTTTTGCCTCATAAATTGAGGGACAAAAATGGGTGGTACCAGGAGCAAACAGTCTCATAAACATTGAGTGGAAATAAGAAATGACCAGACCTAAATTATCAAACCCAAAGTCAATGTCAAAAGAATCAAGATACCCAATGTACAACAAGCTATTTACAAAAAAAGACCTGTTACAATAACAGTTGGGGAGTGGGGAGGGAAGAAAGAGAGAAGGCTTGGAATATATGCTGGGAACAAGGATGGAAAGAGGAAAACAATGGTGGTGGGAATGGCCTAATTCACTGTGACTGTGTGCTTTAAATAGAATTTCATGAAAGAGTCTTGCCAGGATTGGTAGTAGTTCCTCCTGGAAAGTTTGAAAGAATTCATTAGTGAATCCATCTGGGCCTGGGCTTTTGTTTTTGGGCAGACATTTGATTACCATTTTAATTTCATCAATAGTGATGGAGGTGTTTAGATAATCTAC
This sequence comes from Crocidura indochinensis, assembly GCA_004027635.1. Classification (NCBI taxonomy): domain Eukaryota; kingdom Metazoa; phylum Chordata; class Mammalia; order Eulipotyphla; family Soricidae; genus Crocidura; species Crocidura indochinensis. Next base: position 8,745 of record PVKC010053053.1, read on the forward strand.
ATCCTCTTCCTTCAACCGTGGAAGATTGTAAGAGTCCAAGAATTTATCCATTTCTTCCAGGTTCTCATTTTTAGTGGCGTAGAGCTTCTCAAAGTAGTTTCTGATTACCCTTTGAATCTCTGCCATATCTGTAGTGATCTCTCCTTTTTCATTCCTAATGCGAGTTATCAAGTTTCTCTCTCTTTCTTTGTTAGTTTTGCCAGTGGTCTATCAATCTTGTTTATTTTTTCAAAGAACCAACTTCTGCTTTCATTGATCTTTCGGATGATTTTTTGGGTTTCTACTTCATTTATTTCTGCTCTCAGCTTTCATGAAATCGAAAAAACGGAACTACTTTCAAATACCTTCTATGAAGCCAACATCACCTTGATACCAAAACCAGACAGAGATGCAATGAAAAAAGAAAATTACAGACCAATATCGCTGATGAATACAGATGCAAAGATCCTCAACAAAATTCTGGCAAATAGAATACAATGCCTCATTAAAAAGATCATCCACTATGATCAAGTAGGTTTCATCCCAGGAATGCAAGGCTGGTTTAACATCCATAACTTTATCAACATAATACACAACATCAACAATAAGAAAAATAAAAATCACATGATCATATTAATAGATGCAGAAAAAGCATTCAATAAGGTTCAACACCCATTCTTGATCGAAACTCTCAGCAAGATGGGAATGGAAGGAACCTTTCTCAATATAGTTAAGGCCATCTACCACAAGTCAGTGGCAAATATTATCCTCAATGGAGAAAAACTAAAAGCCTTTCCTCTAAACTCTGGCACACGACAAGGCTGTCCAATAGTTATCAAAACAGCATGGTATTGGAATAAGGACAGGTCCTCAGATCAGTGGAATAGGTTTGAATACTCAGAAAGTGTTCCCCAGACATAGAGTCACCTAATTTTCGATAAAGGAGCAAGAAATCCTAAATGGAGCAAAGAAAGCCTCTTCAACAAGTGGTGCTGGCACAACTGGCTAGCCACTTGCAAAAAATTGAACTTAGACCCCCTACTAACATCATGTACGAAGATTAAATCCAAATGGATGAAAGACCTTGATATCAGACCTGAAAACATAAAATACATAGAACACATGTAGGCAAAACACTCCAGGACATTGAGACTACAGGCATATTCAAGGAGGAAAATGCACTCTCCAAGCAGGTGAAAGCAGATATTAACAGATGGAAATATATTAAGCTGAGAAGCTTCTGCACCTCAAAGGAAATAGTGCCCAGGATACAAGAGCCTCCCACTGAGTGGGAGAAACTATTCACCCAATACCCATCAGATAAGGGGCTAATCTCCAAAATATACAAGGCGCTGACAGAACTTTACAAGAAAAAAACATCTAATCCCATCAAAAAATGGGGAGAAGAAATGGACAGACACTTTGACAAGGAAGAAATACAAATGGCCAAAAGACACATG
>PVKC010053054.1:0-10186 GCA_004027635.1 Crocidura indochinensis
CTCATTTATGGGATATAAGAGAAAATATATTATAGTAATGATATGGAGAGACAATAGAGGTGAGGACCAGAAGGACCAGTTCTTGGTAGGAAGGTTGCAAGAAAGAGCCAGGATTGCAGTTAGGGTAGAGAAGGGATCACTATGACAATGATATTTGAAACTTAGAACTCTGGACAAAATCAGGGCACTGAAAGGGAATAAAGTATGCATAGTACCCCTTCATTAATACTAGTGCAACCACAGTGTCAAAAAGAGGAAGAGAGAGAGAGGAAGAGAGGGAGAGAGTGAGCAAGAGAGGGATAGAGAGAAGGGGAGAGAAGGCAGAGGGAGAGAGAGGGAGAGAGTGAGAAAGAGAGAGAGATAGAGAGAGAGAAAGAATATGTCTACCCAGAGGCAGGCAGAGGGGAGGGCGGGAGAAACATTGGAGACACTGGTGATGGAAAATGTGCACTGGTGAAGGGTGGTGGATATTGTTTGACTGAAATTCAACCATGAACAACTTTGTAACCATGGTGTTTAAATTAAAACAAAAGAAAAAAAACAAAGCACTGTGATTAGAGGCAACCTAAATGTTTGTCAACAAGGAGTCATCTAATATGTTATTAAATATATGATTCACATTAAAGCTACAAAAAAAAAAGAAATGTTCTTTTTCTGTCACTTATCAATGTTGTGAGTCTTAAGTCTATGTCATCTGATAATTTTATGGCCACTGGCCTTTTTGAGGGAGTTGTTTGCTTTATGGTTGTCTTCTAACCTTTGACTTTGAGTGTTTGCTTTGACTATTCAAATATATTTCTTGTAGGCAGCAGAATGTTGGGTTAAATTTTCTAATCTATCTTGCCACTCTGTGACTACTAATTGGTACATTTAGCCCATTGACGTTGAGAAAGATTATTGCCATGAGTTCTACACCATCTTTTTTTTTTTATTAAATCTTGATATGTTTATAGGTTGTGTCTTGTCTTAAAATTGGATCTATAGTTCTTATAATTGTGGGTTTTTTTCTTGGGGGGGTCACACCTGGCAGTGCTCAGGGGTTACTCCTGGCTCCATGCTCAGAAATTGCTTCTGGCAGGCACGGGGGACCATATGGGGCACCGGGATTCGAACCGATGACCTTTTGCATGAAAGGCAAATGCCTTACCTCCATGCTATCTCCCGGGCCCCAATAATTGTGGTTTTAATTCTATAAATTTCCTGGACTATTATTTATGTGAAAATCTGTGTATTATTTCTGCAAATCTTAATGATAGTCTGGGTTGGTAAAAATATTATTGGATAAACATTCATTTCATTGAGTTTTATCAATATATTCCATCACTGTCTTAAGGCCCAGATGATTTTCTTTGGTAAATCTGCTGTAAATTTTAAAAATGCTCCTCTGTATATAATTTTCTTTTTTGATCTTGATGCTTCAGTATTCTATCTCTATGCTTTTAACCATTATGATTAGAATGTGTCTTGGGGTGTTTTTATTTTGGTCTCCTTTACCTGGTACTCTTCATACATCTGGGATGTGGGTACATGCACTCTCTTGTTCTAGAATCTTCTCAGCAATTGTTATTTTTGTCTGTTGTTTCTTCGTAGGGATTGTCTTCTTGGTCCTTCTCAGACACTAGTGATTTTTATGTTGCTGTTCATGAATTCATCTCAAAGTTCTCTTATCAGCTCTTCATTTAAGACTCTTTCTCATCTTCTATCTTCTAGAACTGCATCTTTGAGCTCACTGATTCTGTCCTTAACAGCTGGTTTTTCACTGGCGAGGCCTTCCAGTGAGTGTTTTATTTTGCCAACCAACTTTTTCTGTTCTGTTCTTTATGTTTGAATTTTTCTCATATCTTCTTGAGTCTATTAGCTGTTGGTTCTATGTTGTTATTTTGTTGTTTGTTTTTTTTTATGAGTTCCCTGAACATCTTCAACATTTCTTCTTGAAAGTCCTTTTCAAAGGATCTGCATAACTGGCTGATACTGGTTGAATCTTCAGAAATACAGTTCTGGCTCTCTAACTGTGATAGAGTTCTGCATTGCTTTCCCATCATGACCTTTGCAGTCTGGAGTTCTTTATTAATGCTTAGTGATGTGGCTCACTGATGGGAAGACACATGTGGCTGTGAAATAAAGGGGAGCAACTATGCTCTTCTCAGAATGCCCTGACCTTGGTGTGTAAAATCTGAGTCACAAAGAGGACCCCTCTGCACTTTGTCTTTCTCAGTTTATTGAGACTGTGCTAAGTATAAAGCCTGTCTAGAGTACAGGCGGGGGAGAGGTGGGTCGGAGGGAGGGAGATTTGGGACATTGGTGATGGGAATGTTGCACTGGTGAAGGGGGTTGTTCTTTATATGACTGAAACCCAACTACAATCATGTTTGTAATCAAGGTGTTTAAATAAAGATATTAATAAAAAACAATTTTCTGATTCATTAAATATTTTTATTAAGTTGATTTCTAGACATTTAATTGAACTTTTGATGGAACTATACATAGAATTTTACCTTTTTTTTTCTCTTTTGCATGCTGTTACATAGATTTTTGTATTTTACTTTTGTAAGCTTACACTTTCCTGTACTGGTTCATTATTTAATATCATGTTTAGCATATTTTTAGGATTTTCTATTTATATTATTATGTCATCTGATTACAGTGACAAATTAACTTCTTTTTCCTATTTGTATTCTTGTATTCATTCATTATTTTGCCTAATTGCTCTAGGTACAACTCCATATATATGTGTGTATATATATTTATATACACACAACTATGTGTACTATGTATGTCTATATGTGTATATATGTATATGTATTACATATACATAGAGAAATATGGAGGGAGAGGGAGGGTATGAGGGAGGGAGAGGGAGAGAGAGAGAGATTTGGTTCACCCGGTGGTGCTCGGAGATTACTCCTGGCTCACTCAGAAATCACTCCTGGCATGATCGAGGAACCATATGGTATGCCGGGGATTGAACCCAATCAGCTGCATGCAAGGCAAATGTCCTGCTTGGTAAGCTGTTCTCCAGCCCCAGGATTCCCAATATGTTGAGTAATAATGGTAGTAGATACTTGTGACTGATTTTAGAGAAAAACTATTTTGGTTTGGTTTGGTTTGGTATGATGTTAGGTGTGGATTATAATTTTATTATTGTTGAGGCAATTTTCTTCTTTTCATTTTGTTGAAAGTTTTTTAAATTATTAATGAATATAGATTATTGTAAAAATATCATGGTTCTGAGGCCGAAACAATGAACAGCAGTAGGGCATTTGCTTTGCACGAGGCCAATGCAGGGACAGACCTTGGTTCGATACCTGGTGTCCTATATGGTCCCCCAAGTCAGGATCGATTTCTGAGTGCATAGCCAAGAGTAACCCCTGAGCATCACCCTGTTGTTCAAAAAGAAAATAAAAAGATAATGGTTCTTTAATTATTTTTAAAAATGAAACAATCAAAAAATGAGGGCTGGTGTGGTGGCACAAGAGGTAGAGCAATTGCCCTGCACGTGCTAACATAGGACGAACCGTGGTTAGATCCCCTGGCATACCATATGGTCCCCCAAGCCAGGAGCAATTTCTGAGCACATAGCCAGGAGTACCCCTGGAGAGTCACCAGGTGTGGCCCAATTTAAAAAAGAAAATTAAAATTCTTTCTCTGCATTCATTTTATAACATCAGACAATTTTCTTCTTTCATTTTCTTGATTTTTTTGTGTTATACCTTATCAACTGATTACAAATATAGAACCTTCCTGTGTCATTAGAATAGATCCCAACTGGACATTATGTACTATCTTTGTAACGTATTGCTGATCTCAGTTGACTAAGATTTTTCAGAGCATGTCTTCATATAGACTCATTAAGACACGATTTGTAAGTTTTGTTGTTGTTGTTGCTGTTGTTTTTATATCACTCTATTTGGGAATATCAGAAAAATGTTGTCTTTCTATAAACAGAAAAAAATTAATTTTATTCAAGTTCTTGGTAGAATTTGAGAATGACAGATATCAGGTCATGTTTGTAGACAGATTAGTATTCACTTTTAAAACCAGCTGGATAGGGTCGGGCGGTGGCGCTGGAGGTAAGGTGCCTGCACTAACCTAGGACGGACCGCGGTTCAGTCCCCCGGTTCCCCATATGGTCCCCCCGGGTCTGCCAGGAGTGACTTCTGAGCGAATAGCCAGGAGTAACTCCTGAGTGTCACCGGGTGTGCCCCCCAAAAACAAACAAACAAATAAACAAACAAACAAAAAACCCAGCTGGATATAGACTTTTACTGGAAAGAATTATTACTATTTTAATTTCTTTGCTTATAATTGGTTTCCAGGCCTGTTCAGATTTTCTATGTCCTCCTGATACGATCTTAAGGTTGAATGATTCTACGTATTGATTTTTTTTCTCTCACAGACTCTCCAACTTGATGTCATATTGCTTAGAGGCATATAGTTGTTTAGATTAGTATCTTATGATAGTATCCTTTGTTTTTCTGTGCTATCTGTTGTAGTAACTTTCATTTTTAATGTAAGGTTTTCTTCTGTGTGTGTCTACCTAAAGGTTTCCAAACTTTGTTTATTCTTTCATATATTCGACTCTTAGTTTCTTTGATATTTTTATTTTATTTATTTATGTCTATTTAATTTATCTGTGCTCTGATTTTTATTGTTTTATTTTGTCTAGTGACTTCAGGTATCATGAAATGTCATTTATTAATTTTCCTATAGTTTATTAAGAGGTGATGTTAGATTGTTCATTTGAACAATTATATTTGAATCATATTTTATTATATTTATAATCAATAAATAATATAACAATTATAATATATAACAATAATATAACAATTATATAATATAACAATTATATTTGAACAATTCTATTAAATAATATAAATCTATATTATTCTGAACTTCCTTTTAGTACCGCTTTTACTATGATCCATGTTTTCAGATAACACACTATTTTTATTTCCATGAATTCTTTTCTTATCTTCTTTAATTTATTCATTGACCTAGTACCTACTTAATAAATATGTCTTCAGATCTCCAAATACTTATTGGGGGGGGATCATGTTGTGCTGGGCACCATGTTCTGTTAGGGATACAAACAAGACTCCCTGAATGCAAAACATGTTCTCCAGCCCATAAAGTCACCTCTTTGAACCATTAAACTTTCTAACTTTCTTTTTATGGTTAGTTTCTACCTTTAGAACACAGTAATGTGTGTTCACAGTAATCTATTCATATTCATACTATTGTTTATATATTTGTTTTGTCTTAAATGTGAACCATTCTGGAGAATGAGACATTCAGCTTTTGGAAGATATATAGCCCTGGAAATGTCTATAAGGCCAAGCTCTTCCATCATTAAAAGCTATTGTTTTCTTATTGATTTTTTTGTCTGCTTGATCTTCCCAATGCTGTGAGTAGGGTATTCAGATCTGCAAGTATTTACCTTATATATTTCAATTTATTCTCATTTGGTACATATACATTAATGTATATTATATCTCTTTGATACCATATCAGTGATACTTTATTCATTAAATAATGTGGCATTTCTCATATTTTTATTTCAAATGTATTTTATGATATAAATATGACTATATCTTTTATTTTTAGGCTATTATTTGCCTGTATGATGTATTCTAATTTTTGGTTGAAATCTGTTTATTTTTGAAGTTACAAGAGATATCTTGTTAGCAGCAGAGATTTTTATTTTATTTTCAATATTCTGGGTCACTCTGCTTTTTGAATGGTAAGTTCAGACTATTAACATTTCATAAAATGATATAAAGGAACTTATTGCCTTTCTTAGATATGATTCTGAAGATTTCTTTAAAAATTTCTGCTTGCTTGTTTTCTTATTTTCTTCTTTTCTTCTTCAATATCTGCCTATTGAGTAGGCATTATGTCTACTTGCATTTTGTATGTTTATTCTAATTATTTTTGCCTTAAGATAACCATGAAGAATACATTTGAATTCTATGCTTATATACTCTTTTACATTTTAAATAAGTCTTCATTTAATTGTAAGATTTTATATTATGTTTTTATATTTATTTTATTACTCCTAATTAATTATATTGTCTTTTTAGAAGATCCTTTAGTTTTCCTGGCAGAGCTGGTTTAGTAGCCATGAATTCATTCCTTTTATAACTATTTATCAGAAAATCTTTGAATGATGAAAGTATTTTTTATTCAACAATTTGGATATATTATGGCATTCCCTTCTGGCCTGTAGTGTTTTAGTTGATATTCTGCATGTCTTATGTGAATTCCTTTAGATATGAATCTTTGTTTTTACCATGCTCCATTTAGAAATCTATCTCCATATTTGCTTTTACCATTGAAATACAATGTCTTAATACTCATATATTTGGTTTTATTTTGTTTAGAACATTATGCTATCTGGAGCAAGATATCTGTCTCCACCTTCAGATTGTATGAACTCTATCTGAAGCATTTTTCTTTAACTGAGAATTCTTTCTCTATCTCTGCTTTTTAGGACTCCTGTGATATGAATACTCTTTCTACTGAGTCTTCTCCATATTTTATGCTTTACAAATACTAGTTAAATGTGTCTATTATTTTTAATGCATTGCTTTACATTACTCTCTGACTAATTTTATAATTTTTTCTGTCATTCTTCTATTGAGCCCCTTTGTTGTATTTTTAATTTAAATATTAATTCTTTTAGTTGTTTAAAGTTTTCTAATGAATTTCTGCTATTAAGACCCACCAGTATTATTTCTATTATAACTACTAAGTATTTTAAATCATTGACATATGTTTTTTCTGTGTGTTTTTTTTTTGGGGGGGGTCACACCCAGCAGTGCTCAGGGGTTACTCCTGGCTTCATGCTCAGAAATTGCTCCTGGCAGGCACAGGGGACCATATGGGGCACCAGGATTTGAACCGATGACCTTTTGCATGAAAGGCAAATGCCTTACCTCCATGCTATCTCCCGGGCTCCGACATATGTTTAAACTTACCTTAGACTTGTTTGTCCTTATTAAAAATATTCTTATTTTAGTGATCATCATTATAATTGAGCTTTGATATCTTTATTAGGTCACTTGAAAACATCTATTATGTTTTAGGTTCAACCTACGCTTATGTCTACTTACCTCAGTCAAGTAAAATCAATCCTTTTCTTTATAGGAGAGGACTAATACTATAAGAGAGTGATGATAATACATCTGCCAGGGGATTTGCATTTGCCATTGCCTGGCAATACTAGTAATTGCTCAAGATCAAAATGGCCTAAGTGGCACCCTGTGATATGATGTTTCAAGTGTTTGACAAGAGGTTTGAATGGGCCTAGGCTGTAAGAAAATGTTCAAAATTACAATACCCAGATGTCCTTGTATACCCTATTTGAGTAATTTGGGATGGTGACCAGATATTCATAGTTACAATTGTTAACTATGTAACCCAGTAATAAGTCTATATCAAATTTAGTCTTTTACTTTTAACCTGGGGTTCAAATATTAACCAGGCACATATGCATAAATTCTAGGGAGTGAATGGTCATTTTAGGCACTGAATCAAGTGAGTGGCCAGTGGCAGCTGTGTGCCAAGTTGGTACAACTTTGGCAGGTAGCCTATAAAAGCATATTCCATGGGAATTTAAGAATTAATTCCAAGAGTTTCCATACTGGCAACTGGTTTTCAAAGTTGTCAGTACCTGTTAGACACCAGGTTACTGTTCTATGGTGAACATACTTATATACCATGGTGGTGGAGGTGCTGAAGAGGAAGCTATCTCTTTAGTTACCACTCTCTGAGACTAAACTAAATTACTATAGGAGGTCCCCTTGCTAACTGACCCTGCTTTGGGAGAATTGCAGGGTGCAGATTGTAGGCACACAGCCTGATTGCAAGGAGGAACTTAGTCTTCTTGACTCCAGTCAAACAAGTATCACTTATCCTTGAGTTAGTTCTAATTTTAACTGGAAATAAATGGAACTTATCTGATAAATTCTGAAATTGAATCTCCCAACAAAATTTTGAGAGGCCACTAAAATGGCCTCCACCCCCATTTACTTTTACAGAGCAATATTTCAATGATCTCTACTGGTTTTATGTGCTTCTAGATAGATTATTGGGCAGGACTCTGTATGATCCAAAGAAATTCTGTAAACATATACACCAAATATCAAGAGATAAATTAAGATATATTTTAGGTCAAGAATATTTGGCTTCTTATAACTAAAGCTTTAATATTAAGTTTTGATATGCAAAAAATATTGACAAGTATACAACTTTCCACAGTAACCTTATTGTTAGCTTTAGTATTATCTGCATGCCAGTGACTATCAAGTCTACAGCTTACTTATTAAACTACACATATGTAAAAGAACTACATTTCATACCAGGGCTATTTACCATAGTTTCTATAGTGATTAAAATACTTTCTATAGTAAATAAAATCTTGAGATAGACTCATTTGATCAATTTGGGTTAATGTATTCTTTGCCATAGCCATTATATTGTTGAAGACTTCTTTGAGGTCTGGGTATTAGAGCATTCTGCCTATATTTTCCTCAATGTAATTTATATTCAGGTCTGATCTTAAGATCCTTGGTCTTTTTTGATTTGTGCAAGGTATGATTTTGTGTAAAGTATGAATTATGAATCCAAATTTAATTTCTTAAGGCTGACTATCTAATTGTCCCAACATTATTTGTTGAAGAGGTTGTTTTTATTCCATTTCATGTTATCAGCTCCTTTGTGAAAAAATAGTTGACCATATACTTGGAAGCAGATTGTTGTTGGGTATCATATTCTAGCCCATTAGTCTGAAAGTCTATCATCATTCCAATATCATACTGTTTTCATCACTGTTGCTTTGTTGTATCACCTCAAGTTAGATATGACATGACACCAATTTTCTCATTTATTCAGTTTTGGCTTCAAGGTTTTTTATGATTAAACAAAAACTTTGTAATTGACTGTTTTAAGTCCTTGAAGAATGTTGTCTGAATTTGTATAGGGACTTCACTGAATCTATTTAGTAATTTAGGTTAAAATGGTCATTTGATAATGTTGATTCTTCCAATCCATGAATATGAAATGGTTTTTCATTTTCTTAGATCTTTTTCAATGTATTTCTTAAGTGCCTTGAAGTTGTTATAGTATAGCTCTCTCACCTCTTTTGTCAAATTGATGTCAATGGTACCTGATCATTTTGCCATTATTTTAAATAAGATAGCCTTTGATCTTGTTTTCCTCTGATTCATTATTTGAATAAAGGAAAGCAACCAACTTTTTCTTTATTGAATTTTTATCAGGCCACTATGCTATCTTGGTTGACTAGAAAATATCTGTATGGTAAAAGAAACACTGACTAAAACTAAAAGAGAGCTAAGTAGAAGAAAATATTTGCACTCAACACATCACATAAAGGGTTGATATCTAGGATATCAAAGGACTCACAAAAAAAATGAACCTGCCCAGAACTAAGAACCCCACCTAAAATGGGGGAAAGAAATGAAAATACCTCTCAGAGGAAGGTGACCAATAAGCACATGAAAAAATCTTCATCACTTATAATTAGGGAAATATAAATAAAAGTGACAACAACCCGTCTGGAGATTAGTATGGAGGGTAAACTCAGAATCAGTAAACTCAGAATCAAGCTACCATATGATCTAGTAATTCCACTTCTGGACATCCATTCAAAGGAAATAAATATTCAAAAGTATTACTGCACACACCAATTTTCATTGCAGCATTCAGTAAAATTGTTAAGAATTGAAATAATGGAGCCCGGGAGATAGCATGGAGATAAGGCATTTACCTTTCATGCAAAAGCTCATCGGTTTGAATCCTGGTGCCCCATATGGTCCCCTGTGCCTGCCAGGAGCAATTTCTGAGCATGGAGTCAGGAGGAGTAACCCCTGAGCGCTGCCAGGTGTGACCCAAAAACCCAAAAAAAAAAAAGAATTGAAATAAACCTAGATGTCCAACAACAGATGAGTGGATCATGAAGAGTACAATATATAAATAGAATACTACATAACTCAAGGAATGATAAAATATATCATGTTAAATGAAGTAATCTAAAAGAAGAAAGTTAATTACAGGATATATCACTTATATGTGGGATTTATAATAAATTTATGAGAGAATACAATGATTTAAGTAGGTGTTGTCTAGAACACTCCTAGCCACAGAGTATAATGAGGGGAATAAAAGA
>PVKC010053055.1:0-10181 GCA_004027635.1 Crocidura indochinensis
ACACACACACACACACACACACACACACACACACACACACACACACACACACCCTGAACTGGGCAGAGAGGAGCCAGCAAGGGCTTCATTTATCTCTGAAGCTCTTTCACTATTAAAACTCTAGAATCAAGACATTTCAGAATTTCTCTTGCAAGCCCCTATTATACTATAGAATGCAATGGTGAGAGACCCAAACCTTGAGGTTGGGAGGCCTGTATTCAAATCCTGACTGCTTCTCTTCTCCCCCAAGCCCCTCTGTGTGATCTTGCACAAGTGGTAGATTTCTCTCCATCCCAGTTTCCTCATCAAAAGCCGTCAATGCCTCCTCACAATTGCTGTCATGCAGATATCACACACCTTGTGACTGTGACACTTGGGGTCATTTATGGCCTCTGGGGCCTTCAACATTGGCAGGGAGTTCCCTAGAGGTGTGGGGGACTGAGGGTCAGCCCTGTAGCACTGCTACATGATGCTGTGAGCCCTCAAGGCTCCTCTATCCTGATGTGTATGAAGGACCTGGTGAGTCTCTGGTCCCTTGTTAGAGATGAGGGTTAGAGATAGGAGTTACAGATGAGGGGGGTTTGTTATGGGAGTTAGAGCTAAGGTTGGAATTGGGGGTAAGAGACGAGTTAAAGACAAGGCTTAGAGATGATATTAAAGACAAAGGTTAGAGAAGAGGGTTAGAGATGGGTTAGAGACAGGGTTAGACATCTATTTAGAGACAAGTTAGAGGCGGGTTAGGACAGGCTAGAGATGGGTTAGAAATGGGTCTACTCCTCTCCCTTGTTAGTGTCGCCTGGGGGGCTGCGCTCTCCTTAGCAGAGGCCTGGATAACGAAGGCCACAGCCTATTAATTGCGGTGACAGTGATAAAGGAAGAGGGGGAGGCTGCTATTTGTCTTGCCCGTAACCTCTCGCATCATTCCAAGACGAATGAAAACTCATTTTCTGCTTTGATTCGGTCTAATTTCTCTGGGCCCCCTGGGCCTTGTCGGGGGAAGGGACTCACAGCTCCTGCTAAGAAGGAATTCAGGGGAGATGGGAGAGAAGAGAGAGGCCAGAGATCACAGAGGGAAGAGGTTGAACTCCACCAGAGAACCAAGAACTGGTGTGGGGGATGGTGAAGGAGTCCATTCATTCATTCATCCATCCATCCAGCACTCTGTATGGGGCCTACTCAGGTACTCAACGACTGGATTTGCAAACAAATCACAGTGGAGGAGGAGATCTGCTACCTAGTTTATGGCAAGACAGTGGTGGTGGCAGTGGGGAGGTGTGCAGGGTCACGCAGGTTCTCTAGTGGCAGGATCTCTGCAGCTTGTTTTCATCTCCACATTGCCTCTCACCCTAGTCAAAACCGGACCTTACCTTTGGACAGTAATTACCAAGTGAGGAGGAGCTACCAACCCCCAGGGGTGGCAGGAAGAACATTTTCTCCATGGAGCAGCAAAAAAATGAAGCCATTGATGTCTATCTCCAGGGACCACAGGTGACCACATGGGGCCATGAGGTGTGGGAAGGGGTATCCCACCTGCTCTTTCCAGTTTGTGCATGGCAAGAAGGGCCAGGGAGAATATGGAAGAAGTGCTCAGTCAGGTCTGGCTCGATGAAGGCTGCAGAAGAGTCTAGTGCAGGAGGTAGTGAGGCTGCAAATGGGAGAAAGTTTTAATAATAGTGCCCTGTAGGAATAAGAATGCAGGGACTAGAGAAAAGAGTGAGTTAGGGCACTCACCTCGCATGAAACTGACTGGGTTCAAAACCCCAGAATCCCATAGGATCCCCCCCACCCCGCCCCAGTATCACCAGCAGTAATTCCTGAGTGCTGAGTCTAGAGTAAGCCCTTGAGCACTGCAGGTGTGGCCCAAACAACAACAAGAAAAAAAAAATGGGGGGAGATTGGGGAAGAGGGTGTGCAAAGCCCTTGACTACTGTGTGCTCTTAGAAAACTTGCTTTGCTCTGCTGGAACTCACTTTCTTTATCTAGGAAGTAGGGTGATAGTGGGATATCCTTCGTGGGGTGATTCAGTCCCTTCTTGAAAAGTGCTGGGTGCAGGTCAAAGCTCCAAGGGTTGCAGCCTGGAACGGTGGTCTGAGATCAGAGATGTGTGGGAAATGAAGCAGCTGACACCACTCGCCCAGAAGGAAGTCCTCCCATCTGCCCCTGATCTGAATTGCAAATCACCTTCCTTCCCCTCCAGTCCTGTGGCCACAGAGGACAAGAGGCCTGAGGGGCAGAGGAGATGCCTGACTTTCATCACCCTCATCCCTTTGGATGAGGACCCCTTTGCCCTTTTGAGGGACATAGGAAGCAAAGCCTCCTTCCCTGGCTTTCCAGGACTTCACAATCTGATCACACCTTTTCTTCACCTGCTGCCTCTCCAGACCCAGCCTTATGAACCCTAAGCTAAAGACTTTCCATCATTGCAATCTGACCCTGGGCCTCTCAGCTCTCATCCACCAGCCAGGAAGTGTGTGCTGGAGCTGGTCCCATTCCACAGACAAGGGACTTGACCCCAGAGAGGGGACATGCTAGCAGGTAGCAGTGCTGGGATGCATAGCCATGTTTTCTTACCCAGCTCTGTCCTACCAGATACCCTGAGCAACAGAAAGAATGAACTGTCATGAGGTTAGATTTCCCAAGGTGACCAATCCCACACTGGGAGAGAAACCAAGTGTTTAAGGGCTAGAATCATAGGGAGTACAGGGCTAGGGAGTTGTAGCCTCAGGTGTAACAGAAGGTGCTTTCTTGTTTACTTAAAGAAGATGGTTTCCTTAAGGTGCTGAAGGGTGTTTTTTTTGGGGGGTGCTGTTGGTTTTTAGACTTTTTTTGATTGTTTGGGGATTATACCTGGTGATGTTCTAGAGTTACTCCTGGCCCTGCTCTCAGACATCCCTCCTGATAGTACTCAGGGGGCCATATGGGATGCTGGGAATCAAACCCAGGTAGACTGAATACAAGGTCAACACCCTACCTGCTTGAGGTCTTTTTTTAATCACAGGGGACAGTAGGGCAAATCTGTTTGGAGTTTGGGGCCGGGCTATCAGAGATGTGAGTCCTCTGTTGACAATAGGCCCCACTGGTCACAGTGTGCTGGGAACGTAGTTGCCAATGTCTCCCATATGCTCCTATACTGTGCTCCTTCCTGAGTGAGCTCCTTCATGGCAATGCGCTCACCCTCAGCACAGACAGGTGAGGCAATTTCCTTTGGATTTTTTGTTGGTTTTGTTTGTTTGTTTAGTTTGGGGGGGCCTCACCCAGAAATACTCAGAGCTTACTCCTGGCTTTGAGCTTAGGAATCACTCCTGGAGAGCTGGGGGGTGCATACAGGATGCTGGAGGTTAAACCCTGGTTGGTTGTGTGCAAGGCAAATGCCCTTTCTGCTATACTATTGTGGACTCCCTGCATCCCTTTTGTGGTTGCCATCTTGTAGCAGGCCCCAAGCTTGGGAGAAGCTGTGTGTAGAAGATCCCCAGATTCCATGTACCTGAGTGGAACCTGCCCTGCATCTGAAGCACATTAGTAATGATGTCATTGGGCTAGTATGCCTCTGGTCCTCTCCGGGGGCCAGATAGTTTGCTAGTCACTCAAAATGGCAGCACAAGTTGGAGGAGTAGTTGCATGGTCTAGACTCTTTAAGTTTATTCATGCATCTGCTCCAAAACTCTCTGAGAGTCAAGGGCTAGGCTCAGTCTCTTCCTTCTGGAAAGCTATGGACTGCCTCCAGGGTGAGGCTAGCCAGGGAGTGGAGGTGGCTCCTCACACACCCTCTCACCCCTTCAAGCCCCAGAACCTCACATGTTGCTCATGTCCTTGTCTGTCAACTTACAGAATTGCTTGGAACATCTGAATGGGTTTTTTGTTCCTTTTTTTGGACCACACCTGGTGACACTTGGGGATTACTCCTGACTATGCACTCAGAAATTGCTCCTGGCTTGGGTGACCATAGGGGACACTGGGAGATCAACCAGTGGTCCATTCTAGGCTAGCATGGGCAAGGCAGATGCCTTACCACTTGTGCCACTGCTCCAGCCTTGAATATTTTTTATTCAGTAGAAGTGACATTTTCTTTTTTGGGCTGTGAGGCTGAACCCAGGATACTCAGAGGCTACTCCCATATCAGTGCTTCAGGGTTACTCTGCAGGGAACAGAACCTGGGCTTAGTACGAAGAGTTCAGTGCTTTGAACTCTCTCCAGCCCAAGATCTGACCTTTTTTGGATGGGTGGGGAGCAACACTCAGCAGAGTTCCTGACATTGAGCTCAGCGATTATTTCAGGAATTCTCAGGAGACCATATAAGGTGCTAGGGATAGAAACACATGCAAGGCAAGCACCTTACCTACTGTGATTTCTCTATAGTCCTCAAGGACTGACATTTTATCTGGTGAGAATAGATCTCTGAGTCTGAACATTGCAAGCTCCTGGGCACCACTGTCTTCTTTCTCCCTCACCTTCTCCCTGTGTGGATCTATCCTGTCTCCCTGAGAATTCCAGCTGCTTATACACTAGGAGTTTTGCTGGACTGACTTTTTCTTTGGCCAACTAACAAGTAGGGACATAGTGAAGACACATGAGGTCAGGGGAAAATCTATGGCTTATAAAAAGAAACAGGGGAGGGAAAGAGAGGAACTACAAAAGAAAGAAAATTGAGGTTAAAAACAAAAGAAAAACACAAAGACAGCAGCAAAAGACCAAGATTCTAAAGCAGAGACAGAATGATAGCAACAAAAACAGAGACAGAGTGTTGTCCAGGAATGGAAGAATAAAGTCACCAGAGAGGGGATGGGAAGGAAGGGGCCAGCCAAGGACAGAGACAAAGCTCACCCCCGCCACCCCCCTGGCTGAATGAGGCTTTCAGACACCAGTCTTCCGCTGCTGAGAAAGAAAAGCCTCCTCTCCCACATTGGAATGAATTTGATATTCAATCAATGAAGATTAACTCGCCCAAGGTAAGGGGGGTTTTACATCCGTAAGGAAGTCAAATACGATTATGCAGATGAGAAAATTATCCCGAGCCGAGGAGCAGCTCATATATGATAATTCCATGCAAGGTGGACTCCCACTCTGATTTGCATATCTTTGAGACCAGTGGAGATGGCAGAGGCAAGGTGGGCAGAAATGCCCCTGGCATGAATACTGGGAGGTGCCAATGCCTCCAAACACTGGCCAGAGATGTCTATCCTTATGTCTAGAAGAGCAGGTACTGGACTTTCATGCAGAAAGATATTAATTAACTAGATCCACCATCCATCCAGCTCTGGCCTTGTATATCCCCATTTTTTGCCCCCCAATCTCTATCCATCTTGCTCTGCTCTCAACTGAAGAGAAACTGGAACTTTCTGATGAGTGCACTCTAGCTCCATGCAGTATCATGGATTCAGTGAGTGACAGGAAGAGTTGACATTTCTAACACATTCTCAGTCCAGAGCTGTAAACCAGTGATTTTCAACCTTGTCACACCTGCTGATCACAGGCAACATTTGGAAACCACTTATTTACAGTATCCAACAAGAACTTTTTTTCCCACCCTCCAACAAAGACTTTTGAACAAAATTTCTATGGACAAACAGGGTTGAGAACCTCTGACTGAAGCAGGAGTTCTGAGGATGGGTCATGTCAAGAAAACGAACTTCCATTTTATTTTATTTTATTTTATTTTATTTTATTTTTATTTTATTTTATTTTTTTTGGTTTTTGGGCCACACCCAGTGACGCTCAGGGCCTGGCTATGCGCTCAGAAGTCGCTCCTGGCAGGCATGGGGGACCATATGGGAACCGGGGGATCGAACCTTGGTCCGTCCTAGGCAAGGCAGCAGGCACCTTACCTCCTGCGCCACCTCCCGGCTCCCTTATTTTATTTTATTTAAATATATTTTTATAATATATTAATTTAAGCATCATGGTTACAAACATGTTTGTAGTTGGGTATCAGTCATAAAAAGTACACCCCCCCTTCCCCAGTGCAACCTTCCCGCCACCAATGCCCCCTTCTTGCTCTTTCCCCACCCCCTGCCTCTCTTCAAGACAGGCATTCTATTTCTCTCACTCACTATCATTGTCATGATAGTTGATGCTGTAGTTATTTCTATAACAGTGCTTACCATTATTTTTAGTAAGCCTCATATCATGGACTGGTCTTTCCAGCCCTCATCTCTATTGTCTCTGGGTATTATTACTATACCACCTTTTATTTTTCTTAAAAAGTCTCACAGATGAATGAGACTATTCTGTGTCTATCTCTGTCCCCCTGACTCATTTCACTCAGCGTAATAGTTTCCATGCCCATCCATATATAGGAAAATTTCATGACTTCATTTCTCCTGACAGTTACATAGTATTCCATTGTGTATATAGTACAGTTTCTTTAGCCACTCATTTGTTGTTGGGCATCTGGATTGTTTCCAGTTTCTGGCTATTGTAAATAGTTCTGTAATGAACATAGCTGTGCAGAGGGCATTTTTGTATTGTGTTTTTTGTTGTTGTTGTTGTTGTTGTTTTGTTCCTAGAGTATATCCCTCTGAGTAGTATTGCTGGATCATATTGGAGCTCAATTTCCAAGGTTTTGTTTTTTGTTTTTTTTTTTTTTGAGGAAATGATGAACAAGGTGGCATTCCCACCAATAGTGAATGAGAGTTCCTTTCTCCCCACATACCGAACAGCATTGATTGTTCTTGTTCTTTGTGATGTGTGCCAGTTTCTATGGCATGAGATGGTACCTCATTATTGTTTTGATTTGCATGTCTCTGATGATCAGTGATGTGGAACATTTTTTCATGTGCTTTATAGCCATTTGTATTTTTTCTCTGAGGAACCCTCTTCATTTATTCTCCCCATTTTTTTGTGTGGTTTTTTTGGGTCACACCCGGCAGTGCTCAGGGGTTACTCCTGGCTCCATGCTCAGAAATTGCTCCTGGCAGGCATATGGGACCATATGGGGCACCGGGATTCGAACCGATTACCTTTTGCATGAAAGGCAAATGCCTTACCTCCATGCTATTTCCCGGGCCCCTATTCTCCCCATTTTTTAATGGGGTTAGAGATTTTGTTTTCTGTTAAGTTCTGTCAGTACCTTGTATATCTTATATATTAGCCCCTTATCTGATGGGTATTGCATGAAGAGCTTCTCCCATTCCATTTGTGCCCTTTCTATCATAATCACTATTTTCTTTGAGGTGCAGAAACATCTCAGCTGAATGTAGTCCCATTTGTTTATCTCTATTTCCACTTGTTTAGGCAGTGGTGTTTCCTCCTTGAAGATGCCTTTAATCTCAATTTCATGGAGTGTTTTACCTACCAGTATGTGCTTTTCTATATACTTTATGGTTCCAGGTCTGATATCAAGGTATTTAATCCATTTGGATTTGACCTTTGTGCATGGTGTTAGATGGAGGTTCAAGTTAACTTTTTTGCATATGACTGACCAGTTGTTCCAACACCACTTGTTGAAGAGGCTTTCCTTGCTCCATTTTGCATTTCTTGTCTCTTTTTCAAAAATTAATTGATTGTATGTCTGGGGAACAGTTTCTGAATATTCATATCTATTCCATTGATCTCAGTATCTGTCTTTATTCTAAACCCATTGCTGTTTTAACAATTATTGCTTTGTAATACAATTTAAGATGTCGCCCATCTTCTTTATCCTAAGGGTTTCTTTAGTTATTTTGCTTTAGCTATTATTGTTTCAAATGAATTTCAGGAGTATTTAATCCACTTCTTTGAAGAATGTCATGGGTATGCTAGAGGAATTGCATTAAATCTGTACAATGCTTTGGATATTCTTCCCATTTTAATGATGTCAATCCTCCCAATACATGAACAGGATATGTGTCTCTATTTCCTTGTGTCCTATTTTATTTCTTGAAACAGTTTTGTAGTTTTCTTTGTATAGGACCTTCACCTCTTTTTTAAGGACCTTCACCTCTTTAAATTGACTTCAGGATATTTGAGTTTCTGTGGCACTATTGTGAGTGGGATTGTTTTTAATGTTCATTTCTTCTCTATTATTATTTGTGTATAAGAAGGCCATTGATTTTTGCATGTTAATTTTTTAGCCTGCCACTTTGCTATATAAATCTATTGTTTCAAGAAGTTTTATGGTGGGGGGAGGTTGGGCCACACCCAGTGATGCTTAGGGGTTACTCCTGGCTATGCACTGTCTTGGGGGACCACATGGGATAGAACCCAGGTCTGTCCTGGATCTGCTGTGTGCAAGGCAAATGCCCTACCACTATGCTATCACTTCAGCCCCTGCTTCTAGAGGCTTTTTGATAGAATCTGTAAGGTTTTCTTAATAAAGTATCATGTCATATACAAACAGAGAGAGTTTGACTTCTTCATTTCCTATCTATGCCCTTGAAATCTTTTTCTTGCTTAATTGCTATGGCAAGTACTTTTAGTACTATGTTGTTGTATTAATTAAATTAATTTGAGTCCTTGATGGTGGTGAATGATGAAGCCTGGCCAGAGCCTGCAGCTTCATTCAGCTGATTGGTCTGAGGGTTCAGAATAATGGTGAGGAAATGACCCACAACCAGTCAGTAGATTTCAGGAGACAAGCAGCTTTATTATAAGGCTCTAACCACCATGTGTGCCACTTACATGGCTTCTAAGCTAATCTTTTAAGCAGCCTTCTTCAGCTGCCCTGCATCTATCCTATCGCTTATCTCTCCATCCTACAGTCCTTTTCCTGAGGCTTCTCTTTCAGAATCTTTCACTGAATCTCTTTTTTTTTTGTTTTGTTTTGTTTTTTTTTGGGGGGGTCACACCCGGCAGTGCTCAGGGGTTACTACTGGCTCCATGCTCAGAAATTGCTCCTGGCAGGCACGGGGGACCATATGGGGCACCGGGATTCGAACCGATGACCTTTTACATGAAAGGCAAACACCTTACCTCCATGCTATCTCCCGGGCCCCTTTCACTGAATCTCTTGCATTCTGAATCTCTTGCTGAATCTCTCTCTGAATCTCTTCTTACATCCCTGAGGCAACCTCTTTATTAGCAATCACAGACCCCTCCCATCCAAGTAAAATAGGCAGAAGTTGGGGGAGGGATTACACTATGTTAAATAGGAGTAATGAGAGGGAGCAGCCTTGTCTTGTACCAGATTTTAGAAAAAAGGCTTTTAGTTAGTTTCCATTGAGTATAATATTTGCCTTGGGCTTTTGGTAAATGGCCTTGATATTTTATTTAGTTTTTGGTGTTGGAGAACATTCACCAGTATTAAGGGTTCTTTCTCAGTGGTGCTCAGGGGAACTATATGTGAAGCCACTGACCAAAACTGTGATCAACTTCAAACAAGGCAAGCACCCTACCCATTGTACCTGGGTCAGAACTTAGGGAGGGAACTTAAGAAGAAGTGGTAGAGACAAGTATGAGGTGAGTAACCCACCCTGAAAATGCACTAGGCCTGTGCCCTTAGCCTATAGGAGAGTCCCAAAGGTAACTACCAAGAACAACTCTATGGATTAACTACCTACTCTCTTGAGTCCCATAAATTAATATAAACTATCTACAGCTCCCAGAGGAAATACTACCATTTTCATATGACAGATGAGAATTGAGACTCAGGGCCAGAGCAGTAGCACAGTTGGTAGGACATTTGAATAGGCTAGCATGCAGCCTATTCAGGACCTACTAGGTTCGATCCCCTGCACCCCATATGTCCCCTGAGTCTGCAAGGAGCAATTTCCAAGTCAGGAATAACCCCAGAGCCTGGCTGAGTGTGGCCCAAAAAAACAATACAAAAACAAAAATAAACAAACAAAGAAAGAGAAACAAACAAACAAACAAAAAAAAGGAAATGAGACTCAGAGTAGCAAAGTGTTGGAGTCAAAATTCAAACCTGACTTGGACTTAACTCAGGTAACTCCCAAGCTAGCTTCTGCTAGTCACCCACTAGGTGACAGTGATCAGATTCCAGGCCCTTCAGAAAATTTGGTCTAGGATGTGCGCAGAGAGGGAAGGAATAACCCTGCTCCCATCCAACTGTGTGTCTATCTTCATATCACTTCCACAACCTCCCCACTCAGCCAGAATGAATAAAGAGGAGAGAAGAAAGAGGAAAGAGAAAAAAAAAAGTTCAAACTCAAAGGTCTGACTCTAGATTGTCTCTGTCCATGTATGGAGGTGCTTCTCTGGGCACTCAGGTGTTTACAAGTATTGTTGCCACTTTTTTTTTTTTTTTT
>PVKC010053056.1:0-10183 GCA_004027635.1 Crocidura indochinensis
TTTTTTAAGGCAAATTTAGCAGTCAAATAATAACTTGATGCAACATGATTGCAGTGTTGAACCTATTTAGTGAGATCTTTGAAAACACAAAATATATTAGCTTATTTCAATTCATTTTCAAATTCATAAAAACCATTCTCATAATCATGTCACTGTGTTTAAACAAGCAATTAGTACACATTGCAACTCTTTAAAAAAGTTCTAAGCCAAATTATTTTATAAGGTTTCAGAAATTTACTAATTTACCTGACTTTTAAAAAGATTGTTTTTTATTATCACCTCTGAAATAAAATTAATGAACAGAAATACTGAAAACATATACCATATACCAATTTTAAAGTTATATTAGATAATAGTACTTATATTGTCAATTTTAGTTTTATTATACACGATTTCTATATATTTTCCAGTTTAAATATTTCTCATATATATACAATGATTTAGATAACTAATTTTCTATACTAGTTATTAAAAACTATATTATAAGTTTCAATGGGATGTTTGCCATTTTTTCAATTATCTTAAATTTTCTGAGATGATTTTACTGAATATTATGTAGTCATTGGCAAACACATTTCTGAATGGTTACACAAACATATTCTGACTCCTAGTTTATGAACTTTATTGATGATTCTCTCACATATTCTGTCATTTTATCTATATTTGTTCACAACATTTAATGCTCCACAACATTTTGTTATGTTATTTTTTTATTTGTTTTGGAGTCAACCCCAGGAGTACTCATATTTTATAAGTCTTTGGGTTTAGGGAACCATATGGACTACCTGATATGAAACTCAAGTAGCCTTATTGTAGGCAATTCTTGTCCTTCTAGTGCCATTATTTCTATTTTTATCAACCGTTCTCTGTGATGATTTTCATATGTAATAAAATTTTCTTCAAATTTTCCATCAAATACATATGTAAATTTTTTCATAATGGGACTTAAGGTATATATATGTGTGTGCGTATATATATATATAGTACATTATTATATATATAGTACATTAGAGAAGTTACTAGTCTTGCACAAAGGTTATCTGCCTTCGATCCCCAGTACCATGACAGTTTGCTGAATACTAACTGACAGGACTGAACCAGTAGTATCAGTAGAATCACTAGTAAATTCTAAATTTTTTTAAAGATTTTTGTTTGTATGTTTGTTTGATTTTGGTTTTGGTGCCACACCAGTTGACACTCAGGGGTTACTACTGGATAATCACTCAGAAATTTCTCCTGGCTTGGGGGCCATAAATGATGATCGGGATTCAACCTTGGTTCATCCTAGGCTAGCTAGATGCATTATGGCTTGCAACACCACTCCGGTCCCTAAATTCTAAATCTTGAGCACAGGCTATAATCAAACTCTGCCTTTATTGTAGCTTTTCTATTTTAACTGCTCTGTTAATGACAATAAGAGCATTCATAATTTTGTCTCTCTCTCTTTTTTTGACAAGGAGTTTTGTGTGTTTGTTTAGTTGTTTGTTAGTATTTTAGTTGGGGGCCAGTGAAACTCGGGTTACTCAAGACTCTGCACACTCATGAATTACTCTGTGTGGTGCTCAATGTAACATAAGGGGTGCCAAAGATTAAAGGAGGGTTGGACACATGCAAGACACTGTCTGGCCCTTGTTTTGAACTTTGATTCACAATGGACTGTGCCCAAGGATTATTCTGTTCTTTCTGCAGGGATAACACTCATCAATGGTTAAGAAGATCATACAGAATACAACTATAGTACCTTAATCTTTATAGTACCTTTGACTGTAAGAAAAAATTTAAAATTATTTGTCTAGCAAGTTATTATTTATTTATTTATTTATTTGGTTTTTGGGCCACACTCGGTGATGCCCAGGGGTTAGTTACTCCTGCGGTTCATTCTGGGTCATCTGCATGCAAGACAAATGCCCTACAGCTGTCCTATATCTCTGTTCCCAGTTATGCTGTTTTAGTATTAATATCGTTATATTTGTTCAAGATAATGCCTGGGGCTGGGGTGGTGGCACAAGTGGTAAGGCATCTGCCTTGCTCATGCTAGCATAGATGGACATGCTTCGATTCCTGGAATCCCACATGGTCCCCCAAGCTAGGAGTGATTTCTGAGTACCTAGCCAGGAGTAACCCCTGAACATCACCAGGTGTGCACCCCACCCCCCAAAAAAGATACATGACACCATATTTTTTTTATTTTTCTTCTACTTAGTTACTTCCTTTCCACCATCTAGTTTCTTCAGATCCCTTTTGGCAACTTCAATTTTGTAAAGTTCGCTTCTATGTTGTTTTTTGGTTAGTTGGTTCATTTATTTTTGGCCATACCCAGCAGTGCTCAGGAGTTACTCCTGACTCTGCACTCAGAAATTGTTCCTGACAGTCATGGGGGACCATATGGGATATTGGGGATCGAACCCAGGTTCGTCCTTGGTCCGGTGAACGCAAGGCAAAAACACTACTAATGAGCTACCATTCTGGCTCACTACATCTGTCTTAACTGGTTACATTTTCTTATTTATATATATAAAACAAATTGGAGTCAAATACTCTGATATTTCTCCTTCTGCTTTTTTTTGTTTTGTTTAAGATGACACACTATATTTCCATCCAAAATAGTGACAAAGTAAAGGACTTAACTTCATTGTATAAGTTAAATATAATAAGTATATTATTATATCATCACAATTCTTTTGTATTTGTTTTATTTTGGAGTCAAATTCAGTATTGTCTTAAGTCTTAACTCCTGACTGCACTCCTAGTGGTTATTTGGGGATCAAATGACTGATAGGAATAACACTCAGGCCTGAAGCACATTAGGTAAATGTCTTAATTATAACATCTTTCTCGACTATAGCAAAACTTTTAATCCACTGCTGGTGTGGCATTTGGTTATTTCCAGACTTGTCCATTGTGACCGTCACTGCAATGGACGTTATTTTTCATTTAGTTTTTAGAATTAATATTATATTCTTGGAATATGTGTCAAGGGTAGAATCAATGGGTAATATAGATATTTTTTTTTACTTTTTGAATTGTCTCCAGAAATTTCCCCTATTTAAGAGTAACAGTGAATGAGGTTATTTCTTACTACAATTCTAGCAGCACTGGTTTTTTCATTTTACTTACATAGATCATTCTTACAGATGTGTGTAAATACATCAGCTTTACTTTTTGTTTACATTTCCTTGATAGTGAATAATGATATATACTTTTTAATATATTTGTTTTTCCCAGATTGAATTTAACTATATATAGTTTGAAAGTTGTATTTGTAATTCTCATGAAGTACTTACTTGTACAAGCTTTATTTTCTTGAAAAGCTTAATTCTGGTTTATTTTTTTCCTTTTTATAAGAAAAAACTTCTAGGGTGCCTAGTAAAAACAGTGAATTTCTTACTTTTATAAATTATTTCTAGTTTCTCTGTGATCAGAAGCATTTTTCATGCATTTTGAGAACATTATTTTGATTCTAGCTTTTTTGACATAGGTGGTTACTTTATTTTCTACGTTCCATACTTGGAGCCCTCACAGGAAAATCGCTTACCTACTTAAGAAGCTGTCATTGGGGCTGGGTGGTGGCGCTGGAGGTAAGGTGCCTGCCTTGCCTGCGCTAGCCTAGGATGGACCGCAGTTCGATACCCCGGTTTCCCATATGGTCCCCCAAGCCAGGAGTGACTTCTGAGCGCATACCTAGGGGTAACCCCTGAGCGTCACCAGGTGTGGCCCAAAAACCAAAAACCAAAAAAAAAAAAAAAGCTGTCCTCAGAAAATTCTTGGTGTTGATTAAAAGATATGTACTGGTGAGCTTATAAGTAGGTCTATGATTTTTTTTATTCTATTTGTTTTGAAAAAAAAATTAAGAATCTGTTGAAATATACTACTCTGATCATAGTAATTTATACTGTGATTTTTATCTTTTTTACAGTTTCAAATAATGACTCATAGCTCTTTTATTCCTCCTGTCAATCTTATGTAAAATCTACCACTGATAATTTTTACAAGCATAAGAGAAAACTGACAGAAAATTCAATATTTAAAAATTGCTCCCCTTTTTGATATTTCCTAACATTATAAAAGTAAATTTAGGCTGAATTACCTTGAGCAACCAAATACTTGATATTGTGTTGTATATTTATATTTAATTACATGTAATTGTTGTTTTCTTCATCACTTTGAATATATTTTGTTTAAGCACTCTCAGTTTTTTTAATAAATGTTCATTAATCTAGACCAGCATTTTATCTGAGTTGATTATCCACAGTTTTCAGATATTTGTTGTTAATTTCTGAGATTCATTATTCTAAAATAGATTCTGGAGGTATATTTTAGACGACTAATGAATAATGTAAGTCAAGAGCCAGAGAGATAGATAGCACAGTGGTTAGGGCATTGGCCTTGCACATTGCCAACATGGGTACAATCCCTGACATCTCATATGGTCTCCTAAGTCTACCAGGAGTAATTCCTGAGTGCAGGCCAGAAGTAATGCCTGAAAGTAATGTACTGAAATTCATCAAAAGGCTCAAAAAGAAAAAAAGAGAAAGTTGATATTCTGTATTATAATATGTTGGTGATTAATACAAATATTAGTAATGTTTTCAATTGCTAAA
Source organism: Crocidura indochinensis (assembly GCA_004027635.1). Taxonomy (NCBI): domain Eukaryota; kingdom Metazoa; phylum Chordata; class Mammalia; order Eulipotyphla; family Soricidae; genus Crocidura; species Crocidura indochinensis. The sequence goes on from PVKC010053056.1 coordinate 4,602, forward strand.
ATCTCAAAGTGAGTAAAAATGTCCTGGATTGTTTTTAAAAAATCACTGATTCACTGTTACAACCAGCTCAGAGAAGCTTATCTATTGCATTAGAAACATTACCAATTATACAAGATTACCATATGTTCTGAAGCCTCCTATGTAGTGAATAAATTTATATTTGATATATATTTTAAATTATTATAGAAGTAATAATTTAGTGATATTCTTGATATAGAACCATATAATCTCTTTATCATTCTAGTTTCAGTGTAAGTGCTTCTGAAGTAAACACAAAATTATAATATTGTTTTTTGGTGGGGCTAATCCTAAAAGTGTTTAGGCTTTACTTTTGGCTCTGTGGTCAGGAATACCGGCATTGCTCTGAGGACTTAAGATTGAACCTGGGTCAGGCATGTGCACGGTAAACACCCGAACACGGTACTATCTATCTAGTTCAACAGCTAAGATTCTTATGACAAAGTTTTATACTATTGATAGATACATAGTATATTTATGCCAACCTGGTAAATCACCTGCACATTTTATAATTATAGAGAAAATATTTCTGACTCATGACTTCCGAATAAAAACTTTTTCTTCTCAAAGTTAATTTTATATTGGATGGAGAAATAAAACAGCATGTAAGGAATCAACCTTGCATGCAGCTGACATGAGTTCTATCCAAAGCACTGCATATGGATCCCCAAATCCAGAAGCATTGAATGAGGAGTAAACCCTAAGCCCTAAACCCCAGTTCAAATTATTTTTTAATAAAAGTTGGTTGATTTTATGGAAACAAATATTTCACACAAATTGATAACAAAGAAAGCAATAAAAATAATAAAATCACTACAAAATTGTCAACTATTTGCTATGCAAAATATTTGAGAAAATATTATCGGGGTGTATTAATTACATATTGCAAATTTTAGCATACAAAATGGAGAAGAAAATGACTTACTATTATTATTGGCTGCAAGATAATTATTTTCAATACTATTAATAAAAAACTAAACAAGGCAGTTACTTACATAAGAAAACCCATATTATTCCAATTCAAAATATTTTCTTGTGTGAATCAGAGCAATAATACAACAGGTAAATCACTTGCCTTGCATGCAATGATCTAGGTTTATTCTCTAAGCTGAGCCAGGAGTAGTTTTTGAGCACAGAGTCAGAAGCACTAAGTACCAATGGCTGATCTCCCCAAAAAATATTTACTTAGATACAACAGATAGAACAGCAGATAAGTTGCTTCTTTTACCTCTGACCCAGGTTCATATGACTCCCATATAATGCCCTAAACCCACCAGGCAAGATCCCTAAGCACAGAGCAAGGAATAATTTATGAGCACTGTTAGGTATAGCTAAATAAATTTTTTTCCTAAGGATTTTAAATGGAGACAATAATGGAAATGCTACTAAGTCCTTTCACCTCTCAAAATTTCAAGTCATTCTCTCTACACATAAATTTCATCAAATTAATGTGCCTTTTTATTTCTAATTGACTAGATATGTCCTTATTCAAATGTTCCACAAATTGTTTGCCAGTCCTTATAGTTTCAACTCTCACAAATTTTTTGTGCTCCTTCTTAAGTGATACATCTAATATATATTCAATTGCCCTAATCAGGCAAGGGCCTATTTGAAACTGACCAACACAGTAGTCCTTTGTGAAATTCCTTAGTTTCTTTTGCATTTCATTTAATTTTAGGCACTGTGATTTGCAATACCGTTAAGAGTATGTGTATCATGATACAACCCCACACCTTCACCTATTTTCACCTTGGTGTCATTATCATACCCAACTCATCCTACTGACCATGCCCCATTTTGACCTTCTATGAAAAATCTACAAAAACAAGAAGTGTGTCTTGCCGCAATGACATATGCTTCAACAGTGGGTACTGCAGTTATTTACTGAAGGAATAAGAAAAACAGGTGCACGAGGTAGAAATATGCTCTATACTATCAAATTAGGTAAATGACTTGACTTCCTTTGTCAGCACTTCATTTAAAATTGATTAAGTCCCCTGGGGAAAATATTAAAAATATCTCTATAGAAATCCAAGGTACATGGACTAATATAGCTGCCAAATTAGCTATTTATAAGCTGATGATCTGAGAAAAATAATCTCAACTTAATCGACATATTTGCTTAAATTAAAATGAAGGTTATAATAATTCAGCTGAAATACAATAGTAAAAGTTAATAGAATGGTATATAATAGGCAGTGAAATTATATACTGTAATATTATATACAACAACATCTATTAATTTAGAATATATTGACTTATAATTAATTTAAAATATATTATTCATATCTATTTGTCATATTGTATAATACTGTGTTATATGTCTGCATGTAAGTAGCTTGTATAAAAGCAATATTAAAACTTTGCAATATTCAAACAAGAAATATATTTACAGTTCTTTAGCTTGCTTTTTTTTAGGATATATGCCTGTCTCGAATATAGGCAGGAGTGGGGAAGAAGGGAGATGGTGGCATTGGTGGTGGGAATTTTGGACTGGTGAGAAGTATTTGTTTTATGACTGATACCCAACTATAAGCATGTCTGTAATCATTGTCGTTAAATAAATATATTATTTAAAAATCAATACTTTGGGGGGAGACATTTAGTGCTGTTCAAGTTTTACTCAGGTTTTTTGCCAAGTAGTGCTTGAAGAACTCCTTATAGTGACAAAGATGAAACCAGAATGTTGTGTATGTAAACATTTTTGGGATTATTATGTTACTGACTCTACCCTGATCCGTGATTGTGCCCTACCCTAGGGTTTGACCTGACATTCTGCACCCACCCTAGGGTGGTACCTGACTCTGCTCCCACGTTGGGTGATATCTAATACCACTATTGGGTGTACCTGATTCTGGAGGATAAAAACAAGTGTCTGTGGAAGGCGAAAGGCTTTTTGGCTGGAACTGATGCTGAGGCTTTGGACTTCAGTCTTGTCCACCGAATAAAGCTAGTATTTCCACAAGCCTGACGGTCTGCTAGCCTTTTACCCGCCGCTTCACCTCAGAACCGCTGGCTGAACAGGGTGGCAGATGCTTCTTCGAGCTGGAGGGGAAAGACCTCAGCCTCCATCCCTCTATCAGTCAACCTCTTCAGGGGCTGACTTGCAACACCAGAATAGAGTGCATGTAAAACAAATGTCTTAAAATTGCATTACCTCTCTGTGCTTTATTTTCTTTCTATACTCCATGCTTGCTCTTTTGATAACAATGCTTCTATAAAATAATCGGATGGTAGATTAAAAAATAACCCTATCCATGACCAGGAAGAAATTGTGTGCTCTGCCTTGCCACTTTCAAGTGATTCTTTTCTTTTCTCAAATTAAGTTCTCAAGCTTTTAATCTCATATTTTCAGATCATTCCACACCACAGAATTCATTGTCACTATGTCTGATCTAGATGTTTCTGGTTTTTTTGTTTGATTTATTTTGCCTTTTTTATCTTAATATAAGTTAGGATTCCCTTCACAACTACTCTTTCTTAATTGTGTCTCTTTTCAATCTTGGACACACATTTATTTAATATTTACATAAACATTTAATATTTACATAAACATCTTGTCATAGGTATGTATAGCAATGGACCTGATCATCACCTTTCAAGCATTCTACACTTGCATCATGTTACATTTCTTTCTAGTTCAATTTCCACACTAAACTTCAACAAATACATTTAAATACAAATGGACTTATATACACAAAACTTCATGTGTAGCTAAGTACATTGAATTGATAATTTAAATGATGACATACTAACATGTTATCAATTTCTGAATGATTTACTTCACTACTTTGCTACAATTTTAATGCAACCTTTGAATATCTAACATAAATTCCCTTCCTTTTACTGACTTTTTCCTATCTTGCCAAATTCTTACCAAAGTTAAATCCACCCCTAACTCCATTTTATGCTATTCACATTTCATAAGGAAAATTGGACTAAGGAAAAGCACATACCTACAAAACTCTCTTTTTAATAAGTTAATAATCTTATATCTAAAGTGATGATAAAGAGGCTCTATTTCCAAGGACTATCAATTCTCCCAGGAAACTACTTTTAAAGTTACTTACTTGCCTAATTCCTATATCCTCTATATTTATTTTTATATGCTAAAGTTCCTAGCAAAGTTATCAGCTTATCAAGTGAATTAATTTTCTACAGATCACCATCACAGCATCTCCACTATCCTAAAATGTATAGCACACATATAATGACTGTTCCTTCCTTGTGTATTCATGTACTGTGCATTAAATTCTAGGTTGCTGCCCTGAACGCCACTGGTGTCCTAAAATCTAGCTCAGCACAGAACAGATCTGTACCAGGGCATCCCTACGGTAAATCTTCTCTCTTCCCAGAAGCAAAAGTTATCATGAATCCATTAATATACCTCTTTTTCCCTTCAGCAATAATTTTTCTACATTATTCTAAAAGCTTTAGAAATGTTCTTATGTCTCCTCTCTACTTTTATTAAACTCACTTCGCTCTCTAGATATTATATTATTCCTATCATCCTCCTCCTATGAAAATTCTTAAGGAGAACTATATTCACTATTATTAATTACTTTAGTCACATTTTCTATTAAACTCACATTACTGAAACGGATCTTGTCAAATTTACCAGTAATATTCACAATTTGTTTTTTGTGGGGAGGGGCTTTTCAGTCAATGGTGAGGGGATTCAGGGGCCCCTATCTGCCATACTAAGAGGTGAACAGTTTAATGCTAAGTCTGGTGATACATTACTGCTCTGTTCAGCAATGCTGGAGTCATGACTCTATCTGGCTGTACTTGGAGAGTAATGCATTGCCAGATATCAAACTGGATCCTCACAAATGCAAGACATCTAACTCTGACCCCTGAAGTATCCCCCCAGGGCCAAATCTTCATATATTAAAGTACTATATTGAATTATCACTGTTCTGGTTGAGATATCAATAGCTTTTGATGCAGTTAATAACTTACTCAAACTTGGAAAAAATTTTGTCCTTGAAAACTGACTTTATTATTTATTTTTCCTGTCTTATTGTTCTTTTCAGTTTGCCTTAATATTTCTTCCTTATCTAAGTCTCCAAGACAAGAGGAATTCTCAGACACAAACTTTTGCGCATTAAAAACTCATCTTATGTACATTTCTCCCTTGATACTATATGATAATGATCCTTATATTTCCATCTAAGGATATATAATTATCCTTATATGATAATGATTCATATATATCATATTTCCGGAGTATAAGACGACCCCCCAATTTTACAGTTAAAACATAGGTTTAGGCCTATATTCACTGTATCAGACAGAACGTTCCTGTGCTACATCTGTATGTGCCACAGTGAGCAAATCACAACAAGCAAAGGTTCAAAGGGTATACTGTAATAGACTTCCTCTCTGACTCTGGCCAATGTGAGCAGGCTTTTGACAGTGTAGGTTCGGGTACAGAACATTGTATAATTTGCATGCATCAAAAGCCTGCTTGGATTGGCTGAGTTAGACTGTCCGAGCAGCCTTGCAGTGATTGGTGCAGGATCAGTTGGAAAATTCCTTTCGTGGCAATATACAGACCTTTT
>PVKC010053057.1:0-10176 GCA_004027635.1 Crocidura indochinensis
CTGAGCATTGTCACAGAAAAGCCTTGCACTATTGTTAGTTTTCTCATAATCCCATTGATTCTTCTGTAACATTTCTTTCTTTCTTGGAGGGGTCTACCTTGCTCCATGGGGTCCTAGGATTTCTGCATCTTAGTGGTGCTTCAATTTTTCCTCTCCAAAGAGCTCAGGATTTGCACATCAAAAGGTGTGACCTTCATGCCTTTGGGCTACATTCTTGCTAGGAAATCTTGGCTTACGGTTTTATTTTCATTGTTTCTCAAAGGTACATTACCTGGATACCCTTACCTGTCTGTCTGCAACAAAAACAAAAAGAGCATCTTTGGTGTTCAAGAACTTTTCATATCATTAGCTAAAAAGCCTCACACAAAAAACCTTTAGTATTATAATCAGCTACTTCATCAGAATGACCCTCACTCTACAGCAAAACAGCCTTGTATAAATGCACTTCTCAGAATTCTTAGTAAAATCATCTGACAGGAAATTTTACATATTTGTTTGATTCAGAATCGCATAGGTCAAAACCTCTGAGCAGTCTGGTTTTTATCGTTGTTGGTCTGTTTTTTATTTTTCCACTTTTGTGGCAATTAATCTGATGAAATACAATGTGTCAAGTTGAAATAAATGTTATATAAAATAGTATTTTTAGTATGTATTGAGTAGACTTATTAAATCTTTATTTATTACGTTTATTAAATCTTAGGTAGTAAAAAGAATGAATACCATGCTTTCTTTCCAGAAATATTTGCTAAGATGAAATAATGTATTGCCTTTCACAATTAAGTTGCACTTAATTGTGTAAATGAAATACAAAAAATGTTGTACAGTCTCTAAAAAAATTTTACAAAGAAGCAAAGTTGGGTCATCAAAGCTAAAGTATAGCAGGTAGGACTCTCGCCTTTGAGGCTGGCTGATCAGCGTTTAATACATTCCAGTAGTGAGCCCTGAGCACAGCAATATGTGTCCCTGTCTCTGCCTACCCCAAAAACACCAAAATTGGAGTGTATATTTTTTATTTCAAAACTAATTATAAAGCATAGCAATCAAGATGAGTGTGGTTCTGGCATAAGGATAAACATATAAATCAAACAGAATTGAGAGCCATAAATAAATGCATTTACCAATAACCCATTGGTTTTTCAACAAGGGTGCCAAGTCACCATTTAGTAAGGAAAAAGACCCCCCCACCCAGGGAAAAAAAGACAATTGATAGAATGTAAGGGAAGAAATGCAAACCAAATTGCTAGACTGGAGTTGCTAGGCATGTAGTCCTAAATCTTAAAAATCACAAATAAAAAACTGTACTGACAATCTCTGTTAGTTGGTGCACTATAGAGAATTCTTCTTTCCCTTTATTTAGAAAAAAATCCAAGGAAAACAAAATCCAAGGAAAACAAAACTGAGATGTACTCTGCCTCTGCACAACTTGGCAAAGTACAGCAATAACCTCTAATATTCTAAAATGCTTCCACCTTATTTTTTCATTCATTCAATCCACTTTTGCCATTCTAGGGATCAAATCCAGACCTCACACATACAAGACAAGCAAGCACTTTACCAATGAGGTTTACTCCTGGCCTGTTGGCCAGATACTATGCTACAAATTTTTAATTGATTTTATGATGAATTTTTTCAGATTATTTCTTCTTCCAAAATGAATCAAGATGATCACCTCCATATTTGGGCTTGTACAATAAAATGAGGCATTCTGCTCTTTTCTCTACATCACTGCAAAGTTTCTAGGACATAAGAAGGAAACAAAGGAGGATAATTATTATGCCAGTTCCTGAATTATTGTGGGATGTTGGGCTCTTGATTCACCACTTTAAGCAGTCTCTACCAACAAGTGGATGATGTCTGACTGCTTGTCTGAGTGCTTAAAAACAAGACTATATTCTGAGAGAAAACAAGATCCTTTCTCTTAGTGTCTCTTAGTGCTTTTCTTCTTTATTTTTTTCTAAACTAGAACCTTCACTGCTTTAATTTTTGGGGGGCCACACCCATTTGATGCTCAGGGGTTACTCCTGGCTAAGCGCCCAAAATTGCCCCTGGCTTGGGGGGACCATATGGGACGCCGGGGGAATCGAACCGCAGTCCTTCCTTGGCTAGCACTTGCAAGTCAGACACCTTACCTCTAGCGCCACCTTGCCAACTGCTTTAATTTTTTAATATAAATTTGTATTTAAGGGAGTCAAAAAGAAGAAAATGTTCATTAGTTCAGTCTCAACATAATTGGTATTTGAATAGAAGGGAAAAGGAGGAAAACAGAAAGCAAACTCACGCGATCCAGCATTTTATGATAGCTAAATTCTAAAAAAGCTAAATTCTAAGTTAGATTTGCAATTTAGATACTAATTAAAGCTGCTAAGTAATGGGCCATCTTTCCCAGCTACAGAAACAAGTAGGTTCCTTCTCCTCTTGGAAAGAGAATTACATTTAAAATGGGCTATTAACTATTTTTGCCTGCCTTTTGAATTTTCATTCTTAAAATTGTATGGTTTCACTGTGTGACCATGTAATTAGAGGACTTAAAAACTAATAATGGATAGATTTATGCTAGATAAAAATGTCTGCTTAAAAAACAAGGAGCCAACCCTAAATCTGATAATGGCCATTTTCAAAGCAGACGCAGTGAATCAGGATGTTGTACTCTGATAGCAGCTTTTTCTTCACTGATGGGAAGTTAATTACTCAGCACACCCCAGAGAAATCATATTCTTTAATGGATAATGCAAACTTCACAAAATAACAAATTGAAGATGTAATTTGCCTGTATAATGCACTTCCCTGGAGTCAGTGGGTCGATAAGGATTAATTGAACATTCACAACTATAGTTAGCATGCACATTAAGGACCAAAATTTATTACTTGCCCTTCAGAAACCTCCCTCTACTTAAAAAACAATATTACCCATCAGATATACAAATCATAGTCATGCTTCTGGATGCAAAAAATATACAAGAAAGAAAATTTGAGGAAAAGGTTTATTTTCTACATCTCAATTCTTTCTAATAAACAGTTCAGCACAAAATTCTTTGTATTTTATTCTTAGAGGTAGGTTATCCAAATTGCACATAGAATTGGAAATAAAATACTTCACAAGTTGCTAGTCACAACAGAATTTTTTGTGGGGGGAAAGAGGGCCCATATCCAGCGATGTTCAGGAGTACCCCTAGCTCTGTGCTCAAGAATTACTTCAGGAGGAGTTGGGGAAACATATGGAGTGCTGGGAATAGAACCCAGACTGACATGTTCAAGGAAATCTCTCTACCCCTTGTGTTATCTCACCAATTCCAGTCATCTACTTTTAAGTTTGATATTACTCTATTCCTAAGAGAAATCTTTGTTCTAATGCTCTGGGAATTGTCAACAGGTGGCACAGTTGCCATGAAAGATCTTTGGCACCATCATCTTTATCCCTCTGCCTTCAGAGAGATAAATCATCACCAAATGCTTCATTTGACCCTGAAAATGAACCCAGACACCACAGAAGTCAGAAAAACACCTCAAAATTCACTTGATAACATGTACACCCAACCTAACCCTCTTGAACTAACATCCCCTTGTTCTGTCATTGGCCCCTCACTTATGTCCATGATTATAACCATTATTTGGATTACTGCTTGGCTCGTAGAGTTCTCAGTTATGTGTGGTCCTCAGACTTGCTCAGTTGCTCCGATAGTTGATGCCTCTCATTGCCTTGACTGAAACTGACTGCTCCACGGCCAACACTGATCCCTAAAAACCTAGTCCCAGCTCCCCTGAATGTTTTTTTCTAGACTAACATTTTTATTGAGATTCTATAGTTCCATTAATAATAATTTCTCTTGCACATAATTCCAACACCATACCTATAACCAGTGAACCTTCTTTCTCCCAAGTACCCTCCCAACTTAACTGTGTGGATCAGTTCTCCCATCATATTACCTTGGGGGGTGTTTGTTTTTCTAATTGGTATCATCACATCATGGCCTACCAGGTTGTTTATAATACAATTGTTTCAGGCACTGAATATTCAAAAACCAATCCCACTACAAATGTGTGATTCAACAGTGTCCCCAATCTCCTAACTCCAACCACAGCTTGCGTCAATGTAGGCATAAACAAACTTACTTCATATTTCTTGTTATAACACAAAGGCAAATTAAATTATCAAAACCAGTCAGAATCTGGAATCAACCAAATTGGCCGAGAAAATGAGTGGGTAAAGAAACTGATACATCTACACAGTGGAATACTATGCCAACTGCTAGAAAAAAATGAAGTCATAAAATCTGCATAAGACGGATATAGAGACTGATGCTGTACAAAATGAGTCAGAGTAGAAGGATACATAGAATGATTGCACTCATTTACAGGGATGTAAAAAATATTACAGTAATAATATCCAGAGACAATAAACAGGATGACTGTACCTGGTAGAAAACTTGCCACAAATAACAAGAGAATGCAGTTAGGAAGAGAAGGAACTACTATGATAACGATAGTTGTAAATGATTGTTCTGGACAAGAAATATGATATGCAAGATATTGCTTCAGTAACAGTTTTGCAAGCCTCAGTTTCTAAAAGAACAAAAGAGAAAGAGAAAGTGAGAGAGAGAAAGAAGAAATATATCTGCCAAACACATAGGCAGAGGAGAATGCAGAGAAGAGAGTGGGAAGAAAACTAGGGACACTGATGTGAAATGTGAAATCACACTGAAATTCGAGAGGTGAAGAGATGTAAATTGTATAACTGAAACTCAGTCATGAACAACTTTGTATCTTATGGCAATTCAATAAAAGGATTTATTTAAAAATTAAAATGAAAATGAAAAAACTTAAATACTGGTTAATTTGAAATTGCTATATCTCACCATGGTGTTACTAAAGTCAAGTTTTAAGAATTTACTGGGCTGTGGTTGGTGTTAGTTGAGCCTTCTGTGTTACTGTGGCTTTCCCATCAGATTTTCTGTGATACCACTAGATTGACACTACTAGAATATATTAAGGTGTCATATGTGTAGTCCATGATTTATAGATCTAAAACAAAATTTGGTAGCTTGGAAGTGTGATAAAGTCAAGTCATGGAGTTGGGCCATTTCTGTTGGAAGTTGTAAAAGTTGTCATTGGGCTAATGTAGTTCATGCAGAAAGGAAAATCTGCCCCATCCCTTTCTGAGAAGGCCACAGAGGTCTCAGCCTGGATGGGGCTACCGAAGAAATATGCCATTATATACTTTTGGAGCTTGGTGGAAGAGCTGGGCTTTTTTTCTACTTGGAAGATGGTGGCTTTGAGCAGGATGCTGGGTTTTCCAATTGTAGTATGGGCACAGGGTAGCATGGTCCAATCCTCTTTTACAAAAAGCAGCAGTTTTCAACCCTGTATTTCCATTTTGTGTGAGAGAATTTAACTGCTGAGAATGTCAGAGATATTAGCAAGAATCTGGGGAGTATTGAAAGCCATTGCTTATTTTTTGCTCCTCAGTATTTTTGTTTTGCTTTGTTTTATTGTTGTTGTTGTTGTTGGAGAGCAACTTAGGGGTTATTCCTAACTCTTATAGGAATTACTCTTGGCTATTTGGGGGGACAATACCTCAATTGAGAATGTGGCTAAGTGATGAGGTGAAAAGCTAAACTATTTAACCTGGGAAAATCTGGCAGGAGGCTATCCAGAATCAAAATCGCCCTTAATATGTTTCTAGGAGAAGAAAATGACCCCCGTCCCCCTCCAAAAAAAACCATACCCTGCTTAATCCTAAATTATATTAGGGATATTGCCTTATCTGTGTGGGAAAAAATAGATGTGGACTCTGAACTTAAAGGTAGTTTTACAAAGTTCTTCCAGGGTTTAACTGAGCCATTTGCCCAATTCATAGGCAGGCTTTCTGAGGAGATACAGAGATAAGAGTAAAGAGGTCCTGGATCATTTGATAAAGCAACTCATATTTGAAAATGCTAATTAAGACTGTCAGGCTATTCTAAGATCAATAAGGGAGAGAGAAGATGTAATGAGATATCTAAAGACGTGCTGAAACATTGGTTCCATTACTCACCTGGCACGAGTAAATACCCTAGGTAGATGTTTTTAATTGTGGCAAGTTTGGTCATTACAGGAGGGAATGCAGAGCCCTTCCTATTTCCACACTCTGGAGATCACCACCCAGACAATGTCCACGATGCAATGGAGGTAATCACTGAGCAAGAGATTGCCCTACTAATTTTAAGCAAATGCTGGGAAACTGGGCAGGGGGCCTATACCACGCCCAAAATATCTGGGGCAACAAGTCATGCAATCCTCAAGGACAAGCAATAGTTGAAAGAGTACATGGGACACTTAAAACACAATTAATAAAAAATAAAAAAATACAAAGAATGTGTCCAGTTGACTTTCTATCAATATCATTGTTTTCTCTAAATTTTCTATGTCTACTACAAGGAGAACCATAAACAGCCGCTGAAAAAAACATTTCCAGAAGACACAAGTACCCAAAAAAACAATTAACAATTAATTTGGGTGAAAATTGACAAGGACTAGGTTGCAGAAAATTTGATCATCAGAGGAAGAGGATACAGTTACATTTCTAAAGAAGACATTCCCACAAAGAAACTATGAATTCCACTTTGCCATTTAAGGATTCATCAAATTTAAATCTGAGAAAGATTTTAGACTTGGAAAAATTTTGGATTTCTCATCGTTTCAAAAGACTCTGAAAAACTATCTTTACTTCAAGCAGCATAGCTGCATATACACATTTCTTTCAACTTTTATAGGAATTTAAAGTCATTTGGTTGATTTCATTTTGCTTTTTTTGTACAAATAAGATCCCAGTTAGTTATTATTTATATGTTAGTGATAAAGAGAAAAAATAATGCCTCTACTTCAGCAGCAAAAGATCTGTCATCTCAGGGGCCCAGGAGATAGCATGGAGGTAAGGCATTTGCCTTTCATGCAAAAGGTCATCGGTTCGAATCCCGGTACCCCATATGGTCCCCCATGCCTGCCAGGAGCAATTTCTGAGCATGCAGCCAGGAGTAACCCCTGAGCACTGCCGGGTGTGACCCAAAAACCACAAAAAAAAAAAAAAGATCTGTCATCTCTGTTTCCTGACTACAGAGTTTACATTTCAATGTAGTTATAGGTTTAGAATTTAATTTCATAACATTTTAATAATTTCACATTTTTTAAATAGTTTTGCTTCTATTTTCTCATGTGAGAAAAGATCATGATACTTCTCATGCCCGCATACAACTTAGAAATAGGAATATAATTATAGTAAGTAAGCTCTTGTTGATACCCTACATTTACTAAACAAAGTTGCCAGTTTTCTCTTTCTAGTCCCTTGACAATGGAGTAAAAAGCCTTCCTGGAGCCCTAACTGAAACTTAAAACATGACCTGCAAATGGATCCTGAAATGTGCTAGTTCTTGATTCTCCTGGGCAGACCTGATGACATCAGCTTCATGAAGCACTTTATAGAAAACCAGCCATTTCGCAATTACTCTGTGCACATCTGAAGACATCATCATACTACAGCTCTTTGCATCTGACCTACCTGGAATTAACAACCCTAAAAACTTTTAAATATGAAAAGGGGAATTTCTAGTCCCATAGTCCAGCCAGCCATAAATGGGATCTACCCCTTTAAATTAGACCCTAATTGTGATTGAATGCTGAATCTATAAAACCCTCCCCAGGATTGGCAGTTGGAAGAGACAGTTGGAGGAGCAGGTGGAGAGTTTGTTGGCAGTTGGAAGAGACAGTTGGAAGAGCAAGTGGATTGAATTGTTTCTACCCCTGACTTCGACTTTCTCCCTGATTTGAGACAAACTTTTGGCAACTTTCAGCTATATCCAGGGCCTGGGGGTTTGTCATAGGCCCTGCCTGGGCTTCTCCAATAACTAAGAATGTGATACTTGTCAGAGTCTTGCCTGAAAGGACTCCAGCAGCATGGGTCCCTCTGAAGCAGTTCTACTCTAATAGGGGACCGTATGTTATTCGGAGATCAAATCTTGGTTGACCATGTGCAGAACTAATGCCTTTCTTGCTGTAATATCTCTCTTGCCATTCCCCTTAATGTTCTTTAAATAATGGATGTATGGAGCTGGAAAGATAGCTTGCACTGAACAGTCCCAAACCAAGTTGGAAACCAGGCACCTAAATGGTTTCCCAGCCCTATGAAGAGTAGTAATTCCTGAGTACAGAACCAGGAGTAATTCCTGAGCATTGCCAGATGTGAGACTCCCAAAACTAAAAAAAATTAAAAGAAAGAAAAATTTTATATATAGGTAGTCAGTAGAATAAGAATCTGGCTCTAATCCTGAGCTGATGTTTATTATTGTCACATCTCCAACAATATTTACAAGATCTCTTTTTGTAATCTAATTTTGTTCACTCCTGCCAATGACAGTCTTTAGGTCATGATTAGAAGATGTTAAAAAAAAGTAGGAATCCCACATGCAGCAGTCTGACCATATGTGTGTGGTTGATAGGAGAAAATGAGTCAAAAGTGATTTCCCTCAACCCCACTTAACTCCCTGTCTGATTAGTCAAATCTCTCTTTTTGATTTTAAGCTTTCCTCCAGCTCCTCCTGCAGATATTGCAGAGAGGCTACATGATAGAGGTGCATCAATCAGACAGTAGGCTCTCAACCCCCTCCCCCTGACAATAACTCATTACTGCCCACGAGCATCAGACATTACTCAGGGAGCAGCTGCAAGCTATGGCCATTTTTTTTTATATAAAGGCAGACTATGTATCTAGGTTTTTTTGAGGAAGCAAGATTTCATTAGAAACCACAAAAATACTCATTGTATTCTAAGGAGAACAAAATCCTGCATGCATTGCTTTCGGTATTACCCAACAGTGAATGTTTTATCAATGACTCCAGTCTAGAAATGTTTAGGAATGCTCATGTAGATTTTTTTCAAAGGTCATATGAAAATAGATTGATTTATTAAATTAGCTGTAAAACATGCTTTAAAGCACACTCAGCAATTCAACGGTTTTAAAATATTTAGGGCTAAGGGAAGCTTGAAAGGGGGCCGTGCATGCTTTGCATGTTGAAAGATCAGGTCTGTGACTAGCACCACATAGTGCCCAAGCACTACAGAAGCAACCCTGATCACCACACAGGGTGCACCACTCCAATGTTGTTGCTGTTTTTTTTAATATCTTCACTTCTATTCAGTCTTCATGTAATAATTGATCCTAATGTCTTTTGTCTTTTTAAAAATCCCTTGCATGACCTCTACATGCACACCAAATTGGTATTATTCAATGTCTTTTTTAAGCTTAAGTTAACTAATGTTAAAAATAAATACAAATAAAGTAATTGCATCCTGTCTCATGAGTCTTTGTGATGACTTCCATATAAAATATTCCTTTCTGAGGCATAGCTTTTTTTTTTAATTTATTTAAAGAAAATGCAACACATAGTTGACACAATTGATCATAATACATTTGTTTCAGGCAGAACAAAGGTAAAGTTATTTAAAAAATAGAAAGAAATGGGGAAAGCCTAGGGTACCCTTTAAGCTCCTCGTCAGGACCCACCTCACTGGCTCACCTGGGCGCGTGACCCACGGGGTAGCCCTGGAGTTCCGGAGGGAGGAAGTTGAAGGGTACTGGGGTGACCCAAGCCCCACATCTCTCCTAGGCCTGGTTAAAAAGGCCTTTGGCATGGCAAAGGCCTGCCATACCTCATGCTGGCAAAAACTCCCAGCTCCCAAGAAGGAAAGAGATTCTTCAATAGCTGGAAGCCCGGAAGTTCACAGCATATTGTAAACATACATTAATTATATGAAATCCTATTAAACTATACTATACTATGCTAGCCCTGCCCCCACCCCCACCCCCGTGCAGTCTTGAAAAATGGACATGGGTGAGGAAAAAAGTTGCCAGTGACTGCCCCAGGCCACCCCTCTTGTATATTTTTGATATTAGCCCCTTGTCTGATGGGTTTTGGGTGAACAGTTTCTCCCATTCTGTGGGTGGTTTTTACATCTTAGGCACTATTTCCTTTGAAGTGTAAATGTTTCTCAGCTTAATATAGGGCCATCTGTTTATCTGTGCTTCCACTTGTTTAGAGTGTGTGTTTCCTTCTTGAAAATGCCTTTAGTCTCAATGTCATAAAGTGTTTTAACCATGTCTTGTTCTATATACTTTGTGATTTCAGGCCTGATATCATGGTCTTTAGT